>QKWP01001515.1:53234-96089 GCA_003550325.1 Gigaspora rosea
TGGCACTTTGCAAGAAGTAGCGAATATAAATAAATATAAGCGAAGATGTTGTGCGTCAGATTAAAACTTGCGTCAGATTGAATCTGACGCACGTCAGATGACTATCAGTTGACCAGCATTAAATGATCGGCAACAACTGGTCTAAACTAACCTCTAACTTTATCGTAATTTTACCCTAACCCTAATCTAATTTAGGCCAGGTCTAATCTGACGCAAGAATCGATCTGACGCACGACAAATATAAGCAAATATGAGCGAATATAAAGAATATAATAGTTTATTTTTTTTGTTTTCATTTTTTTAATTTTTTTTGGTTTCGTTTTTTTTGGATTTATTTTTTGTCATTTTTTTATAATAATATATAATATATGTAATATTTAAAATATAATATATAATAAAAATATAAAATTTTATATTAAATAGCGAAAACTTGTGAATATTGTATATTTAATAAATTAAAATATTATATAATAATAATAAATAAAAAAAAATTTATAATTAAATTGCGAAAACTTGCGAAAACTTGTGAAAATCTGTAAAATGTTCAAAAAGCATGATTATGTGAATATAATAATTATTAATTGATATCATATTCGATATATGGGATTTTTGCTAGCAAAATGACCCTATGAGCCATTGATACAAGATTTTTATTAAGAAAAACATAATAAATCTATTTTTAGAAAAAAATCCTAGCAAAGATCTCATATATCGATTAACCGGATATATATCGATTACTATCACTATCGATAGAAATCAACAGGGGTGTTGATTATCGATATATATCTTACTGGTTAGTAATCGATATATATCTATATATAAAATTTGCCGATGTAACAACAAAGCAAGTTAGTGCAAAAAATGACAAAATCCACATAGTGATTACAGTGATGGCAATTTCTAAACAATATGAAGTTAAAAGTAACAAAATTCACACTGACATGACAAACAATACCAGTAATAATGACACCAGTAATAACAATACTAGAAAAGATAAAATTCTATTATTTTTTTTTTTTTGTATATCAAAGTTTTTGCTTTGGGTTAATAAATCTTTTATTCAAGCCTGTGAATCAAGAGAGCCTCTTTGAGCACCCTGATATTTGTTACAAAAATGAGAATACAACTAGCTACATATACAACTTTTGGTTGTCTAATTTAAGTAGTCTGCCTAAAGGTTCTACACTAGCTGCCATACCTGCAATCCAACTAGGGGATTGCCTATTTAAACTCTCTGGTCCCTGTTCCTCCTGCCAATCCTACTTGTTTCACTGGTACAGCCCTCTGATACATTAGTTAGTCGAGGTCAGTCCCGGATGCTGTTGACAAATATCCTCTTAGGACTACTTTATTTTTGCTAGTAGAGCACTCCCTGTTCTATACAGATATTACCTACACTTTAGTAACTTACGCATTCACCAAAGCAAACAACTTGCGGTCAGGAGATATCTACAACCGCTACTGTTATCTACTTCTGCCCTTGTAAGGCTCGCTCCAACCCCAGTACTCACTATCACCTTCCTACCGGTCCTTCTCTGATACATTCCAGACTCCCAATCCAGTTAGCCTGGAAGGGTTGATCTACCTAGCATTAGATGCTTTATGGTTTTTCTCACCCTGGTACCTACTTCTATAACACAGAAATTCTATTATTTGAAAGAAAAAATAAGATAAACATAATAAAAAAAAATTGTAAAAAGCTAATAATTATTATTAATGATCATCAGTTTATACCCCGTGATCAAATTTTAATTATTATTATATACTTACAAAAAACTGAAAGCCAGTATAAATTTAAAGTGTAATTAATTTAATTGACAATTCGCGAAAGAAGGAGAATTTGTATTAATAAAATACATAACACTTAATATAAATTACATATAAAATACAAAAATCAGCATTCCTGACTATGTAAAGTTAATTTTTTATTAAGTTAACATCTTGTAGACTTCTAATAAAAGTTGTAGAGCTAGTTTTTGTGATTCTAATGATAGTTAGATCGGTAAAATTAGTTAGGTGAATAAAAAGTTACAAGCAATTAAAATTCAAAAAATTTTATAAACTATAGGAATCATGATTCCTGTATTAACATATTTTATTATGTTTTATTATAAAAATCTCCCCCGGTTAAAATTCTCCTTCTATCGTGAATTGTCAATTAATTGATTTATATCGACCTATTAAATAAATATAATAAACAACCGAAATATTAAAATCATGTTCTTATTTAAAATACATTAAATTTATAATGTAGACAAGTTTTATACCGGGTGATGCTAGTATATAATTAATACACAAATAAAAATATTTATTTATAATTGTATTTTCCCCTATATTATATAGTTATTGGATGCGAAGCATCCAATAACTAGAGTTATTTGGCATGCCGTAATGATAATACTGTATAAAATTTGAAAGCAGTTAAAACCAGGTTAAAATTAATATGATGCTAATTATCACGTATGGTAGTTTTGGTCGTCCCAAACAGTTTGGACGTCAACTATAGGCATGTCATATGAGTAAAGGAAAGTGAAAATCTGTAAATTGGTCCATTAATTTATCAGATTTAATCCATAAAATTGATTTCAAATGATTGTAATACTCGACTACTATATCTAGTCGTTTCAATAACATTATTTCTTTGTATCAAATGGATTCAAAGGAAAAATGATTTTAAAAGCTAATCATCATATAGATTAGATGTTCATGAGCAGAGTCCGATAAGATGAAAATAATGAATCAGTTTACAGATTTTCCTTTTCCGTTACTCATAAGTAGGCTTTTTGTTTGTAGTAAAAAAAATTTTCAAATCTTTTCATGACTGTTATATTCGAAGTTCTCAGTATTCTCAGAGGACATTACCTTGTTTTTATACGTTAAAACCGGGTTTAATTGGTTTAACATGAAATTCAAAACTCAAATTTTGAGAACATAAGAATATTTACAATATTAATTTAATTTTTCTATATAAAGAAAATTAAAAACTTTAAGAACTTAAGAACTATTCTTTTTTAGACCCCGGTTGCATGTGTATAACTACTGTATATAATATAACAATTAAAAATTTGATTTAAACCATGTTAGAAGATTCTAAATTACCTTATATAACAAAAAATTAATTTTATATCACTGTGCGTAGAAACTATATCAAACTATATCGATAGATATATTCTTAGGTCCAAAGTGGAAAACCAATAAGATCCAGTGAACAATTATATCACATGTTTCATGGAAGTTAACTAAGGTATCATTACATGCAATGATGAAAAGTTTTTTAAAATGTAATACAGATAAATTTTGAAATGCTTTTTTAAACTATCATATCTTCGGCAACATTCCCGTTATCTAACTCCTTGCACTAGAATTACCCCATGTTTATGTTGCTTTATCCATGACGTTCTTTCGCATTACGCTTTCGTCATAGTATGACAATAAATATATAAATATATATGGATAAAGCATTAGTAATTCCTAAACGAATAAACATGTATACATCTACAACATTTTGATAATAAGTAATGTCAATTTTATTGTATGCACGTACGTACGTGCGTACGTGTGTACGCGTGTGTACGTGTGTACGACGAAGATGATATCACATACTTACCGGCAAAACCGGACAAAACCCAAAACCCAAGATATTTTTCAAAATTGCAATGAGGTAAATTAGATAAAATTTATTATACTGCAATGATGCAATTCGATTTAACCAATCCTTTCACAGAAATAGTACCAAGCAAATATTACCAAAAAGTTGGAACTTTTTTGGGGTTAAAATTTTAGTATAAACTATGCTTACGTAATCATAACCCTTAATCTAACTTAATTTATACGTATCTATATATATATACATTAACCTTGTTTCATATATACTACATATATGTACTAGTATAAGAAAATTTTTTTTACGAATATATTATATCTTATATACCGTTTAAATAGATTAATGAGGCATTCATTAATTTGACCAAGTATAACAGCAATTTATATAATTTATATAATTTAAATGTAAAATTGTTGGTTCTGATCAGCCTACAATATTATTGTATTTTCACGACATTTATCTTCACCGATAATAATTTTCCAGTAACATTTCCCGATGATATGATTTTATTTCCGACAATTATTTGCTGATTTTTAACAAGATATTAGATATGTCGGGGAAATGATCGGAGGTAACTATTTTCGGAAAAATCTCCGGTTAATAGTTATTATCAGCAGGTTGGGAATTGCTAACCAATGAAGTTAGTTATTAATTATTAACAAATACTATGTTATAAGCTATTGACATCCATTGGCTCTATTCGAAAATTATTCTCAATAGAGCAATGGAGTGATGCCAATGCCAATAGGATTGTTCTTCATTCACCCCAATTGATAAATGTGCCAACCCTGGTTATCAGGTAAAGTGTGGGTGGTGTGAGTAATATTGGGTCAACGTCATTTAGTTTTCATTTGTTTGCTGAGATTATGCCGTTTCCACGGCATGATCCGAGCCAACAAATGAAAGCTAATGATGCTGACCAATATTGCCTATATCTTACCTGATAACGATATTATTCGGGAGTGTTCATTGATCTTGTTACTCATACTAGTTAATTTTAGAAAAAAAAAGATATCTGGCGTAAATTCTCGAAATAACGCCCATACCCGTTACAAAAAATAAATTGCAATACAAGTGACGTTCATAAGTACACGTTAAGAAAATGTGTACTTTTGTGTTTAGTCTCAATTATATATAATGTTACATAAATTATCAAATGATACACAATTATAAAGGAAAAGTTGTGTGTAAAGTATACTTACTTATCGTTATAGAATGTATATGTACTTATGGAGGGTCGAACGGGAACGTTAATCGTCTGATCCGGCCTGGTTCGGTTATTTTATTTTAGTCTAGTCCTGGTCTGGTCTATTTCGGTTTACAGTATTTGTATTAAGATCGTTCCAGACTGATTTCAAACAAAAAAATTTTTTTTTCAGTTTCAGACTGGTACTGTATTAAGAATAATTGTAATAATTGTGGTCTAGTCTACACAGATCATATAATATCCCTAAGGTAAGAGGTAAGACTATTATTATTATTATGACAAAGAACTTTATTTTTATGGTAGGGCTATTTTACGTGACGTTTTGGGAAATTATCATTATAGAAATAATTATTGGGAATATTATTGCCGGGGAAATGAGCTGTTATACTGTCAAGGAAGTGATTTTCTAAGAGATATCACGAACTTTACCAATCAACTCGCATTATTTAACAACCGATCAGCGTAGGCTATGTCAACCACATAATTAGGACTAAATGATATACATTGATAAAACCCCTTTTATTCAGGAGAAAGTGTGTTGTCGATTTTTCCAATAATTACTTAAAACTAGTCTTACGCGATTTGTAAATAAAGATTTTCTTTTAAAAGTACTATTATAAAGTAATGCATAAACTCAATTAAAATTCAATTAAAATTTCAATTAGTCATTAATTGAGAATTTATAATCAATTTATATACCCTAAATTACGGTTTTAAATTAATTAGTAAATCAAGACAATAGTTGTTATATTACGGTAAATTAAATGTTTATAGTATTAATAAGGTAATAAAGTTATATGCTGTACAAAAATAAAAAAATAAAAATAGTATATATATGTATATATACTATATATAAACTAAAATTTTGTACGCACGTATACATACAATTTTTTGATTGAGCCACCTATATTAGGTAATAGGTTCCCGCCAAGATGGATTACGACGAAATATTTTTTTTACCGAATTAATCTTTGATGCGGGAAATACAGGAAATAAAAACACGAATTAAATTCTAATCTTGATAACAAGTATAACAAGTATAACAAGTATAACAAGTATAACAAGTATAATAAGTATAATAAGTATAATAAGTATAACAAGTGATAATTTCAAACAAAAAAAAAAAAAACATACCGGTACATAATGAGTATTACCAAAGATACATTATATCAATGATATATCATGTATTGCTGTATTGTACGTACGTAAGTACGTAACTACGTGCACAATGTAATGTACGCACCTTACCGTTATTATTATGTGATTGGTCAGGGTGACATTGCAAATAGGTAATATTATATATATAAATATATATATATACAATATATCATACATATTTATGTAATTTATCGGAGAATCTTTATTTGGAAAATATTTACTATAACACGTGGTGTAGAATATAACTTGTTCGGGATTAACAAGTTTCTGTGTAATCCTTTTATTTTATTGATGCAGTAAATAAATCCGAAAGAATTTTTACTTTGTAAATAAATTTAATATTAGTAAGCTAAAACTTATCGGTTATCCGATGGTTTATAACTCCCTAATTAATGAAACCTTAATAACGACGTGCCCTTAAGCAGCTAGTGTGTATTTCATTTGAACCGTAAATCGACGCGAACCGTTACTAATTAGATGGTCAATGATACGTGTTTTTGGAAAGAATTCCATTTAAAGATAGGTAATGATTTGTAAAAATGGATCATAAGATTAATAATGACAAGAATTACCTTACGAATAACATTAAGATACTGGTTACTCAATTGAGATATACACATTTCAATGCAGAATAACTTAATTTATTATATTGTATATAGATTAGATTAATCCTTTAAATATGACTGGTTTCCTTCAATAATAATAATTTTAGGTTTTTTTTTTAATTTTTTTTTTTTTTTTTATTTTCAACAATTATTTTAAATTGAAGCGTCATATGATTTTATTAAAGTTATATTTGAGAACTCTAACGAAAACATTCCTTTATATTAATACTGTTTAAAATGGATTCTTCTGGTAAATTAGTAGAAATTCCCCAAATAACAAATTATTGGATAGTATTTCTATCATATTGTGTTTCTGTCCTGGGCATGGTCACAACTTTAGAATTACTAGGAAAACGTTCATCACAAAGTGGTTCAAATAATTGGTTTCGATTATTTGGCGCTGCGTTTAGTAGTGGATTTGTTGGTATATGGGGAATGCATTTTATTGGAATGAGAGCATGTATATTAAATGATGGAAAAAAAAAATTACGATTTAGTACTTGGTAAAATTGGTTTAATGACTCCTCCTTACAAAAATTTTTATTTGAATTATTAAATTTGAACGTTAAGGATCAATTTACTCGTTAATAAATCTAAAAAAACAGGTACACTATTTTATCTTTAATCATTCCTATTGTGGTTCTGAGTCTCGCTTTCTATTCTATTGGTGCTCAACCACAAGTCAATCTGAAACGAATTTTGGTAGGAGGAGCGATGGCTGGTTCTAGTATCGGTACGCATGCATCCCAGTTTTTTCGATTTTTTTTGACTTTTTTTTTTTTTTAAAAGTTGATGGCTTATTATATGTTTAAAATATATATTATTAGCATTTATGCATTACTGTGGCCAATTTGCTATCACTGAATTTGTTATACGTTACGATACAGTTTATTTAGTTTTAAGTATTATAATAGCGATAACTGCTGCAACTATCGCTTTGTATATATTTTTTAATCTTCAATCAAAATGGAAAAATTCATGGTAAGAATTTTATCAAAAGTATATAACAGATAAAATAACAATAACATTTGAATATAAAATAAAAAATAAAAATAATATTTAAGACCTGGGATAATATCCGTGGCGTAAGAATATTTACACAAATATAGTATTCAATTTTAAGCACCCCGGATATTATTCTATTCAAAAAAAGCGTTAAGTCATTTTATAATAATTTTAAAATAATAACTTTTTAAATCTATTTGAAATAAACGATAAGGTATAAAAAGTTAGGAACTGCCATGTTAATGAGTATTGCGGTATGTGGGATGCACTATACTGCATACGCGGGAACCCATTATTTTGACGACGGCAAACCTGTTCAAGATAATGATTTCTTAAGTGATAATTTATTTATTGGGTGTAAGTTAATATCATCACTGTAATAACTTTAATAACTTTCATGATTAATTAAAAAAGTTATGATTATTTATACTAATATTTGTATATTTTTTTTTATTTTATTATTAATAGTGTTAGCATTGGGTTGTTCGGTCGTGTGTGCGACCTTATTAGGTATAGTAATTTATTATGCAAAAAAATCGGAAATTCTTGTACAAAAAATTGCTTTAGGTGCCGCTATATATAATGAAGAAGGAATGGTGTTAGTTTCAATTGAAGGTTTATTACCATTAGTCACAATTGGTGACAACGAAGAATTCAATCAATTGGTATGTTAAAAATTGTATCTAACATATTTATTAAAAGTAATTTACTTAATTTTCTTCCATTTTATAGAGTTTAGATGATGATGTATTTCATTCAATTTATCAACTAACAAATGAATGGGATGCCGTAAATCAATGGTAAATTTATATTATATAAATATAATAAATATATAAATATATAAATGTATAAATATATATATATATATCGATATATATATCGATATATATATATAAATATATATATATATAACTTTTTCTAATTATTCTAATTATTCTAATTTATCTAATTATTCTAATTTATTCTAATTATATTTCTAACTATTCTAACTATATTTGGTTTAAGGCTTCCACATGTTGAGGAAGCACAAAAAATGCAAAATAAACGCAAAATTTCTCGTTCTACAATTTTTATAGAGTCATTCATGTTGAATGCTCGACAACTTGCGGATTCATTAAACATTCCACTTGTAGATTCTGGTGTATTATACGATCAAATACTTTTTACTGGAAGTGAACCATCTTCAGCTGAAAAACAACAGGCTCTTGAAAAAATAAACCTCAATAATGAAGATTTACATACTATATCAACTTCATCTACGTATTCTTCAATGTATGATCAACCACAATCTCTACAAAAAGATGGAAAAGGTCAAATCTTATTCATTGTAAAACAATTTAAATCTTCGGAATATAATAAATATAAAGATAAATGGATTATCGAAAACTTTCTAAAGCTGGGCTTTAGATTCGCTGATCCTCGATTAATAGCTCCAATAATGGCTCAAAAAGTTGGTGTTCCTGTAAGACAAATGCAAAGTTATTTAGAAAGGATGTTTCAATATTCAAATTCAGGTATAAAACCTTTCTTAGAAGCTGATTGCGTTTATGCTGGATTATTTATTACAAGAAATGAAAAATATTATGGTGATGTAAATTCAACTAAAAATGATCTTGAAATATTAGTAATGGAAAATTATCGTCATCAAATTCCTGTTTCTAAATTACCTACAATTAAAACAATTGGTGAAATAGAAATGGCTCATATAAAATCAAAAGAAGGAATTCATTTAGGTGAATTGATTTTACAACTTAGAACCTCATTTCTTGGTGCCACGACAAATTTAGATTTAAAACGTAATTCTAAACAATATATTAAATCCAACAAAACTGGAAATTCTTCTGATAATTTAAAAGATGATATTAATTCATTAAATTTATCAACTCAACAAAATGACGTATTGGAAGGATTTAGATATGAATTAATGCAAGCTTTGCATAGATTAACTCATATTGTTAGTGAAGAACAATTATATTCTAATGCTAAACTTGTACCAAAAATTTTTGATATACCGATTCCTGATATAATATCACAAAAAGATACTGATACGACAAACAATCAAATCAATCAAAAATTTGCAAAATTAATAATATTTGATGCATCATTTCCTGCAAATGTAAAACCAAAATTATCAAGAGGAGAAGTTTGTTTCTTACCTTTTAGCATGTTTGAAGTTTATCAAAATATTTTATTTTATAATTCAAAAAGATTTTATAAATTTATGCAAGAACCAGATGTGAAACAAAATACAAAAGGCAAAAGAATAGTTAATAATGTAAATAATAACAGAACATTAAATGATTGTGAAGAGATTGAAATGAATGTAATTGAGAATAATAATCATATAGAGATTGTTGCAGAAAATAAGCTGATTCAGAATTTAATGAATTTATTACATTTAAAACTATCAAAAGATATTCGACAAAATGATTCTATTCAAAATATAGATGAAAAACGATGGTATCAAACTATTCTTGAAAATTATATTAATGATGAAATTAACAATAAGATTGAAATTAAAATTAACGTTAATCATAAGATTGAAATTAAAAATTAGTACAGTAGTATATATATACAAAAAAGTATTCTTATTAAATAGATTAAGTAATTTTGCATGCTACATTCTTTCAAAAAAAAACAATTTAACATTTGTAAATAGTTAAAATGTAATAAGTTTTTTTTAATAAAAAATAATTGTTGTGGTAATGGCGCTTAAACCGGATACCTAGACGTCCTATATATATATATATATATATAGTATATATATTTTTTTGTTTTATGTGTGTTATGTGAATTTAGTTAATATGTATATATATAAATATTGATTAATAATTTATATCAGATATATACTTGGATAAATATTTTTTTTATGTGTCAGGTATTTATACAGATATTTGGGATAATATCAGATATATACTTGGATAGATATATATTTTTTAAACTGGATACGTGTCAGGCATTTATTCGATTAAAACCTTTCAAATCGGATAAGACCATATTAGTGACGGGAAGAAGCAAATAAACGCTTAAGATTTTTATATTGCTCTGAATCGTCTCATTAAGACGATTCAAATGATATTACTGTATTAGAATAATAAAGTGTTTAAGTTACTTGATTTTAGAATATTTTTATTAAAAAGTGCATTTAGTGAGGTATTGCATTTAGGGAGGTAAAAATCTATAACTGTAATATTAGTTGGGCCCAAGCACGTACATTTTTGACAGTATCCACAAGTGTACTGTACATGTGTTACTTTTATTACAATAATACTAATGTTAAAGCTTAAACTCACGTGAAAGACACCGACTAAATTTGGATAACCAATAAGAGTTTCACGCGTGTTATAAACATATCAGTAGAAAAATTTATAAATATTCCATTTTCGAGTATTTCTTAATTCTAACAAAAACCGGATAAATCAATGCTTACCACCGCAGCTTCGTTAACCTTGACATCAGTCATTCTTCTTGCATTAGTCATAATATTCAATACAGTTCATGATCCATTATCGGCCTCGATAGGATTTTCGATACTTGGTTGTGCGATAACATGGCGACTAGTTCCTGCCTTAAAAGATAGTTTTTTAAAAGCAAATTTGACTGGAAAAGACGTGAATAAGCTTGATAAACAAATCATGTAATTATATTGAGGGAAAATTGAATTTTATACGAATATTGAATTAACGATTGAATTGTATTTATATATATATATATATATATATATATATTTGAATGTGTGTTTGATACAGCCCGGAAAGCATGGGTGTCGTATGTGCGACGGTTTACCTTGTATGCTTGTTCTTATTTATTCCCTTTCCATTCATGGAATGGTTTACAGGTAAAGGTATTATTTCACGTACAGAAGAATTTCACGCGCCAACTTTTCCTCATCATAAGGTAATAAAAATCATTTTGTCATCAATCGACAATCTATTACACCAATTAAATAATACAAAGATATATATATTTTTTATACAAATTTATAGTTGGGTGAATTCTTATCAGCAATGCTGTCTTTACAATCTATGACTTTTCTTGGTTTTGCTGATGATGTCTTTGATATTCGGTGGAGATATAAACTTTTATTACCAACTATCGCATCTATTCCTTTGTTAATGGTATACTATGTAAATTTTGGTGAAACACATATAATTATGCCAATACCGCTACGATTTCTACTTGGGCGAGTTGTAGACTTGGGTAAGTTACTTGATTTTGTTTAAGTGGCCTATATTAAACCTTCTATTAAATAACATTTTATAATAAAATAAAATAGGGTTACTATATTATGTTTATATGGGCATGGTAGCCGTTTTTTGCACGAATTCCATTAATATTCTAGCTGGTATTAATGGTGTAGAAGTTGGTCAATCATTAGTTATCGCATGTTCAATTGCTATTAATGATTATCTTTTCTTAAACGGATCTAGTCCTGCCGTTGAAGCACATTTGTTTTCATTATATTTTATTCTTCCTTTCATTGGAGTTTCGCTAGGATTGATTATGCATAATTGGTATGTTAATAAACTTTAATTATTTATTTATTTCAAACTAAAAAAAATTTTAAATTTAAACTTTATTGTAGGTATCCATCACGTGTCTTTGTTGGAGACACGTATTGTTATTTCGCTGGAATGACATTTACAGTAGTAGGAATACTTGCACATTTCAGTAAAACTTTGCTATTATTTTTTATACCGCAAATATTCAACTTTATATATTCCGTGCCACAATTATTCAAATTGATAGATTGTCCACGACATCGTATGCCAAAGTAAGTAGATATCAATATTTAAGATGATTAATTAATTTTACATGTTTTGGTAGCATTTACTTTCCCCCCCCTCATTATAGATTTAATCCAACAACGCAAAAGTTAAATTATAGTAGAGTTCACATCCAAAAACCTTTAGGAATCCCGGCATTTGTTATTCTCAAAATTTTTTCATCACTTGGTCTTGTCGAAATAACTGAATTAGAAAATAGTATTGAAGTTAATAACTTTACTTTATTGAATTTATTATTATTAAAATTTGGTCCAATGAATGAACGAACATTAACCATAGTCGTCATTATTATTCAGATTTTTACAAGTTGTATTGCTTTTATTATAAGGTATCGCTTGGTACATTTATTTTATGAAATAATAATATAATTTCTCAAACATCTGACGCGTTTAGAAAAGCAAATGTTTAATTCTAACTATTCAAAATCATAACTTTGTCCGCAATGAATAAAACTGATATGTATGAACGTAACGTAACTTTAAAATTTTCGCAAATACGCCTCTCCAGGTTTCATTAACTACAGTAAATTTCACCCCAAGCTATCTAAAATTTTATTGATTTTTTTTATGTGTCAAAATTTAAATTGGCTACACTTTTTAAAAAAATACAAAGATTTAACAAGCGCCTATGAGGAGCATGCCTCAGCTCAAGACATGCCCATATGGGCATGCCTAATTTTTCCGTGCTCCAAGCCTTAGTTATTGAGAAACCTTCTCTAGAATTTTTAATTGTTTAAGTGTTCTTCGAAATTTTCGTAAACAATCTAATTCAGCAATTCTGGTCAAATTCGCAAATTGGATGGCTAAAGCCAGGTACATCACGAGATTACCCGATTTTTCCGATTTTTTTTAATTAGGATTAGGGTTAGGGTCCAGGGGAGACCGTCCCAAATTAGGGGGTCGTTTAAAGCAGGGTGCAGTTATATGATTTTGACTTTTTAATTAAAGTTAGGGTAAGGGTTAGCGGCGGTTAGGGTTAGAAATAGTATTATAGTAAAATTGCCTTCCCGACATTTTTTGTTAATGCCCCAAGGTAGGTTTTGACACTCGTTTCTTGTATTTTTGCGTTTTTTCACTTTTTTTCTTCTTTGTTTCTTTGTCGGGCTGATCCGGGTTGATCAGAACAAACAAGTTGATTGGCGCCATATCACGTGATTGCACCCTGCTTTAAACGACCCCCTAATTTATCACGTTTCATAATGCGAATAAGCCACGATGACCTCACGAAAAGAGTATTGTAAACTGTATAAAAAAACTTTAATGAATTGTGTAACGATCATCCCGACTATTTCCTAATTTGGGACGGTCTCCCCTGGAGGGTTAGGGTTGGGTTAGGGTTGGGTTAGGGTTAGGTTAGGAGGTGGTTTGTATATAGTAAAATCGCATTTCCGACACTTTTACTTAGTCAAACAATACGGTTTGGATAGCCATTTTTTATATATTTCGTGTTTTTGTCTTTGCCGTCTCACTTAAATGTTTGATCTTGAAATTGATTGGTCAATCATGCAGATATGATGAACTGTGAAATATTTACGCTATTGTCACCTTTTCATTTTCCTTTCGTCTCAATTATATTTATTAATATACTTTTATAATGTATTTAACGGTCCGGCCAACTTTAGATTAGCGAAATTACTTCCCAAAGTAAGTCTTGTTTCCTTGCGTATAGGTTTAGACTCGGTAGAGAAGATTCTAAACCTTAGTAAGCGGCCCAGGCGCTATCTGGAGTTAAACCACGATACCTTTATAGGTTGGAACGTTAACTTATCGTGAGACGAAGGTTATTAATCGAGAGACTAATGGGAAGGTCTACTGACTGAAAAAGGTGCAGTTTTTGAACCTTCGTGCACCCCAATAAAGTTTGTCGTATCGACGGCCTAAAAGCTCTGCACGGGAAACGCAAGCTTTAGCAACGATTCACTGCGAGTTACGACTTTTATTTGATGAGCTAACATATATTTTTTTCTCCTTTTTCGGAATTAGAGTTTAAAGAGAAGATGAAAGTATCGGTTCTGATGTTGTGAAGAATTAAATACAAAATTTGAATATGAACGACAATGTTATCAACAGAAAATAAAGAGGTAAAAATATATATGTTTTTTTATATATAAATAAAAAAAAAACAATTAATATTTATATATTATTTTTTTAGGCTTGAACGTCGCGTTAAAAGGTCTCGATTACATGAAATGTGGAGGGATGGATCCGTTGTTTTAGAAGGCATTATGGTTACTCTTTTTTTTCGTTTATGGTATAGTTCAAGATGGTGAGGACATTATATTCGCCACATAATTTTAATTTACATGCAGTTTAATAATCTATAGTGTTGTTTTACAATAGTATTAGATGATGTATTTTGTGGTTATTGTGTCCTGCGTCATTCCACAAGATAGATTTCTAATTGACCTAAGTCATTCTTAAATTTTTTAATCGATGAAAAATTTACTTATATCGTAAAAAGTGATAAAAATTTACATAAAATTTTATATAAAGAAATTAAAAAAAAAATCGCATAATCAATGAAAAAAAGCACAACAGTAAAAAAATTCGCATGATTGAACAATTTTTACATTAGCATGTAGAACGAGAATAAACGTTTCTAATATTCTATCAAAGATTTCTTTAAAATTTATTTTGTCTCTCTGCCCGCATCAAATGACATCAGATTCATTATACGTTATATTGAAATTTTTGAAAACTTTGAAGCTACAATGCAAGACAAAATTCCTCAGAACGAACAGAATACAAAAGATTCTTCTCTATTATCTCCAACATACAGTAAAAAACAACACTTTTCGTTCGTAAAATTCCATATGACGCTACTGACAGTGAATTTGAGGCATTCTTTTCAGAAATCGGTCATAAAAGAAACTAAGAACTCAGATCACACCCTAGATGACTCGTTGTAGAAGGATAACACAATTAATACTGATAGTTCTCAACCTTATACTGGTGAAAAAGAACAAAGTCGAGGTTTCGGGTTTGTTCAATATGTCTTAAACCAAGTTGCGGAACGAGCTTTAAAAGAGTTAAAGAAAGCAAATTTCGAGGGCAAAGAACTTTGAAATTGGAATTTGCTTTGAAAAACATGAAAAACCTCCAAAGATCGAAAAAAAATCGAACAAATTGCATAATGCGAAAAAACCAAGTGGGGAAAGACAGAAAGCCCTAAAAAATACGTAATAACAAATCGGACATTAGTCATAGAAGGATTACCGAAAGACGTGACTAGAAAAAAGATTTATAAAAGGGTCAGGAAGTTTGGTGATGTTGAAGATATAATTTTTCCTATTGAAGAGGGAAAAAACATCGGTAAGATCATTAATGTTGGATCTTGATAATTTTGATGTGTATAGAATGATACTGTTTCTATGTACAGGATGATACCGAAACTTTGTTTTTGATATATTTTTAATTAAAAAACAACAAAAACGTAGCTTTTGAATTTTCTGTCTTTGCTATTGTCGTATTCGTATAACACAACAAAATCAAAGTGATAATAAATTCTTCTGCTCCAGGTTTATAGGTTATATAGTATTTGAATTGTTTCAATTGTAATTTAGCGCATATAACTTTCAAAACTGAAAGAGACGCAGCTGAAGGGTTGAAGCGCTTAGATGGGCATATTTTTCATGAATCAAAAATGCATGCAAAATTTTTGGCTGAAAAAAGTAAGATAACTGATAACTTTGGATTTATTTAATTGTGGATACATATTTGAATGCATATATTTATACGCGTAATTCATCATAGAAAGCATCAGTTGACAAAAAATGCCGGTTGATCGTTCGTAATACTCCTTGGGAGGTATAGTCTCATATATTTTTTTCATCTTTTTTTTTATTAAAAGTTTTTTTATTAATAATAACCCTAATCATTACAATTTTACACAGTATCAAGAGCCAGAACTTTTAAAATTTTCTCTGCACATGGAAAAGTAGTCGAAATAAATTTACCGCGTAAACATCCAAATGTTCCCTTACGTGGATTTACTTATATACAATATAAAAAAGTTGATGAGGCAGAAAGGGTATATATGCTAATGCTTTCTTAATGAATTTGTTTTAGGCTTCTTTTAATATATGCAATCAATGCAATGAATGAAACCGTACAGGTCGGACCATTGCTGTAGATTGGTCATTACCTAAGGATAAGTATTTGGAAGCTATGAAATCTCAACAAGGCAAGCATGATTATGAACAAAATAATGATCATGATATCGATTCCTGTACTGAAGAATCTGAAGAGGAACCCGAGGAATTGAGTGAAAATGAAGCAGATGAAAGTGAAAATCAAAATGAAAAAGGTGATAGTGGCTCTTATGAAAACAGCCTAATGGATATTGATGAAAATGAAATAAATGACAGTGCCGAGGATAGAAGCAAAAATAAAAATTCAGTCAAAAACAAAAATAATACACTATCAGAATACAGTCTTATTTATCCGTAATATTTCCTTTGAAGCAACTGATGAAGAATTGATGACATGTCAATGGTATCTAGTTTAATATACATATTCAATAATTAGATGACGTAAACACAATAATTTATAAATCAGTTCTCACAGCCGATCCATCAAACTCGCAAGCGCACAAATTTACATTACATGGTAGAGTTTTATCAATAGTTAAAGCTGTTGATAGGGATGAAGCTCATAGATTAACGGAAGAGAATAAAAATAAAAAGCAAAGAGAGGATCGATGAAATATATGTATTTTGAGTTTCACCAAGCCAATTTTGATGATTTAGAACCTCCTCTTCAACTTTCAATTAGGGAACAAGAAGCCTTTACTTAATAGCATCTTTTATATTTTTAAAAGATTATTTTAACCAATCATATTATTATATAGGATGAGTCACTAAAGAATATAGTAAAGAATTGATCAACTTTAGTGGAAGATTCCCATCCCTCTGCTTCAAATTAAAAACTAAAACTTTAAACAAAAGAATATTAAATGCCAAAGAATATATATTTAAAATTTAAAGAGACTTTTATATATGCTTTTAAATAAATTCAATTTAAATGATTTTTTTGTATAAATTTACATATTAAATTGGATGAGTCAACTTATCTGTTAATGATTTTAATAATTTTAAGTGGTTCTTTTAGTGTCACATGTTTCATTTTTTTTAATTATACTTGAATCGTTTTATATATTATACGGTACTTGAATCAACCTTTTTTAAAAATCACTACTGGATATTAGACCTACCATTAAATGATAGGTTCAGTTTAACCATTTTTAATCAAGTTTACAGTATAATTTATTATAGTAGAGCTTGGATCCATTATCTGTTTTCATATTAAATTTAACGATTTTATTATTATTAAATTTAGTATACAAATCCAAGTTCTATATTGTGGTTATAATATTCTGCGAAATATAAGTGAACAATCTACGTCTTTTCAAATTTCCATTACATAATAAGCGAGATGTAAAATAGTATCGAATGAAGATGGCAGTTTTATGTGAGTGTACGTGAAAATCAAAATAGTTGAATCAAGCAACAATTCTAACAGCTCTTTATGATTAGTGTAAATAATCATTCTAACAGCTCATTATGGTTAGCATTAAATAATCATCCTAACAACTTTTGATGATTAGTGTTAAATAATCATTCTAATAGTTTTTTTATGATTAGTGTTAAAAAATAATCATTCTAACAGCTCTTTATAGTTAGCGATAAATAACCATTCTAAAAACTCTTTATGGTTATATTAAATAATCATCTTATCGGCTCTTTATTGTTGCGTTATAAAACCATTTTAACAAGCTCTTTTGGATAAGCATTTAGTGTTTGGATTAGGATGGTTGAGATATGGTTCATGAGACATTTGATCAACTTTCATTATTAACAAAAGGCGATGTTTAATTGATGTCGCTATAAATATATATTTTCAAAATTCTTCGTATCGAGGTTTAATATACTTATAATTTTATAATATAAGAATTGAAAAGTACGTGTATATAATAGGGATTAGTTAATGGCAGAGATTGCCGTTTTTATAACTCTATGTCTGTATGCGTACGTGCACTTAAAATGCATATGTACTTAACAAATTTAACGATTAAATTTTTATTAATATGATACTGCAAATTTTGATGATAATATAAGTTACAGTATTTTAATTCAAAATCTAATACATAAGGCTCCAGCCCTATGAAAAGCCGCCTGTTTATAACTAGTTATTTAAATGCCCATGTCTGGTTTAATATGTAATGATATGTTATGTTAAATATTAAAGCGATACTACATCTGTTTAACGGATTACCACGAAGTCTTAATGCTTTTGTGAAAATGCATTATTTGGTTAATTTCTAATGCTTTGCTTAATCTGTAAGTTATCATTACTATAATGTTAAAGATGAAATATTTTTGTAATATCAACTATACAACTTACAATTTCGATTATTTAGTCACGTGATAACTGTAATCGACTAATCTTCCCCAGCATCGCCACCAATTTTTTTGATCACGTGATATCGACAAAATTCTTTAGAGTTCGTTTATGTTAGGATTAGGGTTATAATTAGGGTTAGAAAGGTTTGGCATATTGTAAAATTACCTAAGGAATTTTTTTTGTTAGAACATGAAAAGCGGTTTCTTAAGCAAAATTTTGAGTAAAGAGAGATTTTTTGAAGACGAACGTTTTGTTTTGATCTTCATGATCGTGTTACGTTACACAGCATGAGGGAAATTTATTTTGATTGGCTGTAATCACGAGGATTGTCAATGATCGATGGCTTATTCTGATTGGCCAATATCATTAAATCGCAAAACGCCGTAAGGTACCTTGATTTGTACCAGGTGCATTTTAAGGTCATCAGATGCGGTATTTTCAGTTTTTACCGGTATTAGCAAGAATATGGAAGAACGAAATACAAAAATACGGTAATACTTACAAGTGACCCTCCATATAATAACCCTCCTCAATACGGCATTTTATGGTACTAATCGTTATTACTAAAAAGTATAATTCTTTTTTTTTTTTTTTTTTTAACAAAAAAATTTTTATGGATACTTATGTGCTTTTGTTATTACTTGTCTCTCGTGTTTTTTTTTTGCCATCCAACTTATTTTTATTATGAAAAAATAAAGGTCCCTGTTCTATACAAAATTGTAATAGAAATTCTACTCTTTTTCGAAAAATTACTTCTATTGCATATAATAAAGCACAAAATAAAGGAACATTAGAACAATATGGTGATCTAAAAATCGGGCAAGAAATATGCTATAGTCACTATTTAGATATAGTAGAACCCGATCGTAATACAAACAAAAAAAACCCCTGGTTGAAATAAAAGAAATGAACGTTAATGATAAACCAGTCGCATATTGTAATACCCAAAAGTCTTCTTCCAACAATGGTCTCATATTTGCAGATCAGGTTCAAATCCTAACGAAAGTTCTTTATCAATTGCAACGGGATAGACCCGGTTTTATTGAACTTAGCCCCGTTCGTTTTCAATTAATGATAGAAAATGCTGATGCTCGTTTGCATGGGTTTTTTGATCAAATGGTTAAGGCTTTAATTCCCAATGAAAGATCTGCGTACAAAAAAATAGAAGCAAAAAAAACAGTAGTTAGTTTTTGTTATATGATGGCTAATATACGAAATATGTTTGTTAATAGTTTTGAATTAGAGGTTGGTTTGTATCTCTCAGCATCTGGAATATCATCTGCTGCAATTGATACATTACATAATTTGGGTGTTACGGTTTGTAGTAAAACAATCAATAATTACAAAAAAAAACTTGTTCAAGATCATTATCAAAATATTCGAAAATTTTTTACAAACAATGTAATTATTTTTTTATATAATTTAATAATTTATATTGTTATTGTTATATATATATATTAAATAAATTTTTTTTTAGAATAATATTTTATTTGTTTATAATCTGGACGACTATCATAACATACATGAAGAAAGACGTCCTAATGCAACAACATTATCGACAGCCTCACATTTGGCAACATTTATTTGCAAACCCATAAAATTATGTGCACCAATTCCTCTTATTTTTAATAATGTAAATATTCACAATCCACAGAATATTGATGCAAGCAATATTTGTTTTAGATTATTACATCAGTATAGTGGAATCTTTGATATTTCATATGGAACACGAAGATTACAATGGATTGCATCTGGGGATTTAAAATTTGATTTTAATAAAATTGAATTATTAACAGTTCATGTTTACGACGATGCAATAAATGAACGAAAGGAGGAACGATCTACTAAAAATATTCGACTAATTGGGTTCCAAGAGCAAGGTTTACATTCGATGTATGATTACATTAACGCACTTCAAATGATATTAAAAATTAATAAGGATACACAGCATTTAGATAATCATGTAGCACCTATTGTAGCAGACTGGCCAGGCCAGCTTTTTATTCGTAAAGCAATTATGAATTTAAATAATTCTTCTTTTAATATTCCTTCTGAAATCAGTTCATTTATTCCTCTATTAGGGCCATTGCACGTTTCTTTGAATAGTAGAGAGCAAACCGTAATTGTGCATTATTCTTTTTTTAAAAAATTATTTCATTTTGTTTTCGGCAAAAAAAAAAAATTGGCTAAAACTCCGAAACCGTGGCGAATTAACTTACTATTAGAGTTAGCACATGGTGGGTGGTGTAAAGTTAAAGAAAAAATTATGGCAAAATTTGGGTCAAATTGCAAAGATATTGAATACTGCACGCTTTTTGATATCTTGGATAATTTGGTTCCAGCTGTGCTAGAAATATATGCAGTTCTTTTTCGATCTGGCTCATTTAATGAATATTTGGAAACGATATTTCGAATTTGGACGTTTATGTTACGATGGCGACGACATAATTATAACAAAGCGCCGCTTGCATTTTTATCTGATATATTTTATTGGCAAGATACTAACCATCCATTTTTTGAAGCATTTAAACTTTCTTTAGTAAATTTCAATGAATATTATGTCGAGAATTTTCACAGCAAAATTCGTGCACAAACTTCTAAGAATTTTACAGCAGAAAATATTATAAAACAAGCTTATGTAATTGGTATGCATTTCAATAATTTATTTATTTAAAACACTAACTAAATTTACAATTTAGATATGCAAGATAATGAAAACTTGCGGGACGCTTTTATTAAAACAAAACGATATCCTTATACGCCATCACAATTGAATTTTTTAACTGAAAAAACTGGGCTTTTTCTTCTTAATCATTTACAAGAAATTTTTAAAAATCGTGGGAAAAGCAAAATCCATCAAAAAAAAAAATCTGAATACTATTTAGCTACTATGAACGAAGTCGTAGACACCAAATGTTTACCTACAGGTAGAATAAATTAAATTCATATAAGATCAATAAAAATATTTGAAATTAAAAAATAAACTAAATAACTTTTTTTTTTAAAAAAAAAAACGTATTTATTACAATAAACCCTAATTACAGGATATAGTTCAAACTTTCCACCCGAACCTAACATGTGTGATGACTGCCATAAGCCTTTAAATGATGGTGAAGTCCTGGTTTGTGGGCACGGCTATCATCATAGCTGTTATGCAAGAATGGAATATTGCTGCCGCCATTGTAAAGAATATTTTAAGAAAGGCATTTACTATAACGTTGAAAGTTTCATAAAACGTTTAAAAAAAGGACCTAACACACTTACCAACGAAGAAAAACGAGAACGAGAGCAAGAAAAAGAAGAACAGGAATCTGAACAGGACGACGATGTAGCGGAAGAAGTGAAAATAGAGAAATCCAACGCTTTTTTAATGGCACTTAATGCTGTTAATGGTTGGTAAATGTAAAAAAAAGAGAAAAATTAGTATTATGAAAACTTGGCCAAACATTCGATCTCATTCGATCTCAAGTTTTCAAACGCAATAAAAAATACTTAAAAACTTGTAGTTTGAACAACGTTAAGTCAATTCGATGCGTCACTATTGTATCATATGTGCAATATTTCTTCAAAAGTCGCATTTTTTGTAAATCTATTATAATTTGATTGGCTATTTCTGAATGACGGATGATCGTCATATGATCGTCATGTAACCAATAAAAATAAATTTCCCTCATGCTACGTTACACCAAGGCGTGATTTATTATTGGATAATTTCACGTGATCGAAAAAATTTTATTAGTAATTTGGTGGCGATCCTGGGGAAGTTAATCGACTATAGTTGGCAACTAATCGGTTGAAAAAATTTTATCAACTCGGAACACTACCCGGGCCATAATTCAACTCGGGTCACCCGCCCACCCGCGGACAGAGACCCGTAAAAATTTTTTGTGTTATACGAAATCTTTATTTGCGTTAATGCAAAAATTTGTATTAATTTGCAATAATAAATTAACTTTGTATTAATTTGCGATTTTCCAAAAATCATCAAAAATTTATCCAAACTTTTGTTTTGACCTTTCTAGTCTTTTTATGTTCATTCATTTTCCCTTTCGGAAATTTCGGAATCTTAACATACTATCCGACACCAGCAGCCAATCAAATTTATAGAATATCACGTGAAGTTTACTCTTAGAAATTTGGTTTAATTTGCATAATTAATACAAATTTGCATACAAATTTTTACGGGTCTCTGCCCGCGGATGACCCGGGTGATGCTTACCCGGGTCAGAACACTATAAAAATATTTACCACGTTGGATTGGGTTTCGGACTTTCGGGACCGGACTCGAACCAAGCCAAAAGTTTGATATTCGGACTCGGACCGGACTGAGTAAAATAGTTTGAGTTCGAGTCCGGATCGAATTTCGAACCGGACTCGGACTTGCCTAAAGTCCGGCCTCAGTTCGGGTCCGTCAGAGCCCTAAGCATAAGTTTTCAAAGAAGCACTTATACAAAAAACTATTCATTGAATATGTAATTTCATTAACTCTTACGCTATTACCAAACTTAAAAGATTGCATTAAATATGTACTATCACTTCATCACAAGATAACTAAACAAATATATTATAAGATATAGAAACCTAGAAAGCTAAAGAACATGGTAGTTTTTTTACTCTACCATCTTTAGCACATAGATAGAAATTTACAAAAATGGATAAACAGTTATATATTATATAATCAACACCTTCTAACATGTATATATGAAGACTAGAGGCCTTATAGCCTGCCTAGCAAAGCATAGATCAAGAGTCTCACCTCTACCTTCCTTAGATTAGTATAATTCATTATACCTGTAATATCTTGTATATAATTATAACATATCAAATAAAGAGTTAAAGATCCTTTAAAAAAAAAATAATAATAATCGCAACTCATCACTACTCCAAGACTATATCTAGGTCGGCTAAAGCCACAAGATTACCCAAAGACAAAACACGAAAAAACGATTATCTAAACTAGTGATTATAGCAATTTAACCGAATATCCGGGTAATTTAATAATAACCGGGTAGAAGTTTCCATCTCTAATCTAAAAACCGGTAAGTAAAAGATTCGGGAATGCGATTTTGCTATTTATAAACCACCCTCGCTATCCATAATCTAACCTAAACCTTAATATCAATCGATTTTTAGCCATCCCCGATATCTATACATACTAGCCAATCATGATTAAAAATTTATAATAATTTTAGAAAATAAAATAATTTGCTGAGAAGAACCAACCATAAATTTTATAAAAACAACTTTCTGATGGAGGAACGTATAAAAAAAATTTCGGAAGCTGTTAAAACGATTATAGAATGTATCGGTGAAGATCCTAAACGACAAGGATTGTTGAAAACACCTGATAGGTGTGCACAATCGTTTATGTTCTTTTCTAAAGGTTATGAAGAGAGTCTTGAACGTATGCAATCTAACTTGCGCAATTTATTTAGATTAGAATTTACTTATTAACTTCGATTTAATAATATTAGAGATCATTAACGATGCGATTTTTGAAGAAGGTATAATTTTATTATATGCAGCATAATACAAATCTTTCGATGTTAATTATATACATTTTTAAATAGATCATGATGAAATGGTCATTGTTAAAAATATAGATGTATTCTCTTTATGTGAACATCATTTAGTACCATTTACTGGAAAGGTAAGAATATTGATAAATAATACGGTCTTAGTATAAAATATGTGCCTCATGATCTTTAAACAACAGATCAGTATAGGTTACATTCCAAATCGTCGTGTGCTCGGTTTATCAAAACTTGCTCGTATCGCTGAAATGTTTTCGAGACGGCTTCAGCTTCAAGAACGTTTAACAAAACAGATCGCCGTCGCCTTGCAAGAAATATTAAAACCTCAAGGTGTAGCTGTCGTAATGGAGGCAACGTATGTATTTTATTTTTTATATATGCTATTTAATGATTATTGCCTTTAGTAACTATGATTTTGGATCAATTTTGGAACATTAGTCATTTATGCATGGTAATGCGTGGAGTACAGAAGCCCGGAAGCACTACGACCACAAGCGTTATGTTGGGTGTGTTTAGGGAACAGGCGAAAACTAGAGAAGAATTTTTAACATTGATTAAAAACTAAAACATTAATCATATCAAGATTAAGACACCAAAATAAATCGTCGTCAAAACAATTGCATTTCTCATTGTCGTAATTTCTTACAACAAAATTATTATTAATTTTATTTCGACAGACGAATATAGATTGTTTAATTTAATATAATTGAATTATCTAAATAAAGTTAAAAGCTCATTCCAACTTAATACTCCTAGATAATCCAGTCTTGATACCAGTTTTTTCACCACCATAAGAACCTTCTTGTTGTGAAAATACGCGTTTGATGCTTTTGATTTTCTTCTTTGCTTTTTCGTACTTATTTCTATGTTTAACGCGTGGATTACGCTGCTCTTTTTTACGATGAGGTGTGAGTCCTTTATTTTTGAGAATCTGATAGTTAATTTGGCGTTTGGCACCTTCGGGAACAACATTATCATCCTCATAAGTAATCCTGATTCAAATAAAGGCATTTTAATTTCTTTGTTCACGTAATATAGTTAAAATAACAAAAAATATAACTTACTTATTTTTATAATGTTCCATCTCAAACTGTTTATTACGCTGTTCTTTTGTAACTTTCTTAGCTTCTTTCACCATATTATAGAAATCAGTTGGATCTTCTTCATTATCGAGATCAGCTGCCATATTTTTATCATAATCATTCCAATCTTCTTCATCCAAATCCGTGTTTATATTCATTTGACTATCCGCTATTATGTTTTTTATACTTGTTCTCGTGTTGTCTTTATAAGGGATATCCGTATCTCCACTCTGAAGGATGGCATTTTCCCGTTTGGCTAATTTCTATTAGGTTTAAATATTTAATAGTGAAAATAATAAATTGTTATTAACACGAAAAATTTTACCTGATCAATAATAGAAGCATAATGTCGCAATGATTTTTTTTTGTGTGCTTTTTCGTCAGCATCAATCTCATCCAAAACATCCAAATCACCAAAGTCCGTGGAATCCTAATCAAAGTTAATGTCATTCAGATGGCAATTATTATAATCAATGAAATTAATGTAAAGAATTCGCAAAAAAAATAAATAAATAATAAATGAATAAAATAAAATAAAAAATAAAAAATAAATAAATGTGTGATGCATAGGAAAAACCTGTAAGTAAACATTATCGTTATCACTAATATATATAAATAAAATATATATATTAGTGATAACATTAATTTTTACTTACAGGTTTTCCTTGTAAATCACCCAATAAATAAATAATTGAACGGATATCCTACTCGTTTACGTTTATGTTTGGTCTTTTTAAGACTCACGAATTTTTCTTCAACTATCGGTACTGGTGGTTGTAAATTTGATGTCTCATTATCTTTATCAGCGTTTGCAACAGATTGTAGTTGAAGTGATGTTTCCACTACATCCATTTCCTTGTTGGTTTTTTTTGCCTTTTTATGCTTTGATTTCTTTCTGCATTGTATATCCGTGTGTTGTTCATTTTTAGATTCGTTTGCAAATTTCGTAACCGAAACATCAGATATTGATACTGAAAGAAGCAACTAAAGTAAATAACCCAATGAAATACAAGGTAGAAATTTATTTAAAAATAAATAGAAACCTTGATCAGTTTGCTCAATTTGATTAACAAATGATTCAATAATTCCTCCAATGTTACGTTCCAACCTCTCTAATTTATTCCATGTCATTCTCAATTTTTCCAGAGCATCTATTACTGGATGCTTGCGTAAATGTTGTGCTCCAAAGGACTTAAGAGCCAGATAAAAAGAAATATTCATTAAATAGTGAACTAATGTTTGGTGTTTTATTGATATAAACTTCATGGCTGGATCATTTATAAGATTTTTTTGTCTAGCTCTAGTAAAAAATTTAAGCTAATTATTAGCATTTATAGAAATAATACAAAATATATGGATTTCACGTAACTTACTTTTCCAATAACGGTGTAACTGTATTCCAAAGTATCGAAGATTTTTCTTTGAACTCATTTAATAATTCAATAAGTTCAGGCGACTCAGATTGTATTATTTTAGTTACATCATCCCGTGACAAATTTAGACGCTCTTTGTTTAAAACCTCCCTTTAGATTCGTTTTAGTTTTACAATTGCATAGAGACAACAAAGTTAAACGCTAATATAATAAATGCTTTTTAAAGACTCACCTATCGAATGACATTAAATCGAAGTCATTATCAGTACATTCAATTTGCTTTCTATCAACCTAACAAGAATTTATTTCATGTTGTTTGTACAAAATAAGGCTAATTAAATTATTATAAATAATGAATAAATACCATCTTAGGCTCCAAAGATTTGTTGTCTATGTCTAAGAAATCATCTTCTGACATTTGACTAATTCTCTTCTTCTGTAACTTTAATGCTTCCTCTTCCTCTTCCTTTGCGTCATCTAAATTAGAAATCTCATCTGCATTATAATAATTTTCTTTGCGGCTTCCCCACTTAGAGTCAAGGATTGAGTCTTCTTCAAGAATGTTTATCTCATTTTCATCTTCATCCGTTGTTTCCAGTGGGAATACTTCTTCTTCAGATAACTCTGATTCGTCTATTAACAAAAAAGGTACAAATTTTTATGAAAACCCTGATAAATGATCCTTTGCCCTTTCAAAAAAAAAAAAAAAAAATTTACCATGTTTGTGGGATTCGTAAGTATCTAGTAAAATTTGATCCCTTCCAGCATAAACTGTTCGCAAGGCAATCACGTTCGTGTCATGTAATTGTGTAATTATCGAGCTGAATCAAACAAGCCTAAGGAGAAGTGCTAATCCTTACAGTCATCTTCCGAATCATGCTCTACATCGTCCCATGTAGTGATCTCTTTTATCCTACCGCCTTGATTGTCAAACTTATCATTTCCTGTCTCGTAAGTAGGTGGCGGACGGAACGAACGTTTCCTCTTTCCCATTGCTCCTGCGATAAGTCTCCAGGAAATGATTAAACTTCTAACTAGGCTTACACGTGATTTCACGTTAATAGATCTTCGATCTTAGATGACGTCATAAATCAAAATTTTTTTTTTGACCTATAAATTCTGATTTATTGCGCACTATCAAGGCCTCCCTTCTTTTGGAATCAGCGAAAACTGTCCCATAGCTTGACAGTGATGTCAAAATTTCCAGCTATTTTGAACGGTACTTTACTTACTGATTTGTTAATGGTGTATATTAAGTATATAGTGTCGATGATTCGAATGGATACTTAACTTTTGCATTCGAATATAATTTATTTTCTGCGAATTGTCGGTTTTATAATACAAATTGGAAAAACAGCCACAGAAGAGGATATCCAACTCCTCCTGGCGGCACAATGTCATATCGGTGCCAAAAACTTAAATGTTCAAATGACTCCTTATGTCTTCAAGCGTCGTGCTGACGGTATTTTTTTTTTTTTCTTATTTTTTTTTTAAAAAAAAAATCTATCAGTACAGAAGATATCAATTGCTTTATTTTATTCGTCAGTTTTATGACTCGATTTTTCTTTTTTTTATTTCTAGGCGTTCATATAATTAATATTGGCAAGACATGGGAAAAATTGATTTTCGCTGCCCGTATTATTACTGCCATTGAAAATCCCGCAGATGTTGTAATAATTTCAGCTCGTCCGTATGGTCAACGTGCTGTATTGAAATATGCTTCGTACACTGGTGCACAACCTATTGCTGGTCGATTTACTCCTGGAACTTTTACGAATTATATTACTAGATCTTTCAAAGAGCCTCGCTTAATTGTTGTGACAGACCCGAGGACTGACCATCAAGCCATCAAGGAAGCGTCTTATGTTAACATTCCTGTTATTGCATTAGCTGATACGGATTCTCCTCTTCGTTTTGTTGATGTTGCAATTCCCACCAATAACAAGGCCAAGCATTCAATTGGTTTAATCTATTGGTTGTTGGCTCGTGAAGTGCTTCGTCTTCGGGGTACCATTGCAAGAGACTCACCATGGGATGTTATGGTTGATATGTTCTTCTACCGTGATCCAGAAGAAACAGAGAAGGAAGCAGAAACTACTACCGTCTTGGGAGATAAAAGCGTTACTCCATTTATGGATACTAGTTGGGAGCAACAAGAACTTCCTACTGATTGGGACGCATCTGGCACAACAGCACCTGGTGGTGTTAACCCTTCTGTTGTCATGGTTGCTACTGCTAATCCAGCAACTGGCGGCGATTCAACTTGGGATACACAAGATACAGAAGAGCATGGCTGGGGCGAAACTACCTTTGATTCTTCATACGGAGAGACTGCTACTGCTTTTAATGAAACTACCGAAACTCCAACGTTTGAGGCTACTACTTTTGGTGACTCTGGCGGTAATTGGGCGGATGAACCAACAGAAACTGGCAATCAAGGAGAAGGCTGGGGGGAATAAATTAAAGGTTCGAAATGGTGGTCCTCATCAATAATGAAGTTCGATAAAGCTAATTTTTGGCTTAGCCTGTCTTTTTTTTCAAAATCGGCTGATCAATTTCTTATATGAATAATAATAATAATACATTTATAAGCTTTTGATCATTACAAAGGTTGTTTCTTTTTTGTATATTTATTGAGTCATGCTTTCTTGTTTATATCAAATATACTTTATATCATTAGAGTTATAATGCGTAAACGATGTACTTAAAACAATGGATGAAAAGTGATGCAACATTAATTAGTTTTGAGGTTTTTAATTAACACTAAAAACCGTAATACGGTATTATTAAAAAAAAAAATTCTGGAATAGAGATTGTACCCGTTGAAAAAATCTCCACCCGGTTATTATTAAATTGTCCGGATTATCCGGATAAATTACTGGAATACTCCCTGAACTTTTTGCGTTATTCCAATAAAAAGAATAATTACAAGTCTTTTTATCTGTAACTTTTAGGTGCCTCCGACAGTTCAAGTCCCAGCTTATATTTAAAAAATCATTGATTAATAAATATACATTACTATTACAGTATTTTTTTTTTAATTCACAGACCAATTGCAATGTTTTCAATAAAGTTCTAGATGAGCTACAAGCTAATACTGTATAATCATTTTCATTATAATTTTTAATTAAAGACATATATAATTTAAATTATTTTTTTTAATAATATTCAAGATTAGAAAAAATGCATTATACTTTTTTTTAAACCTAAAGACAATACAAAAATTATACTATATACAGTATATTTTATAGTATAATAATATATTTATATCATATAATTTATGTAGTTATACTTCTTTATAATTATTTAGTTTGTTTTAAGCAAAAATATGTAATTATAAAAAGTTTATTATACTATGCTTATATTGAAATATTTTATAAGTTTATTAATAAATTTTTTAAAATTTAAAATAATATAAGTTGTTGGTCAACAAAACCATGTTTAGAGTAAATAAAAAAATATACTCTAAAGCATGGTTTGCTAGACACAATCTATGTAAAATTTGTAATTATATAGATAGTAATTATAAAAAGCATATGTTCTTATTTTGGAATTAATAATAACTTTTAATTTATCTATATTACTAAAAATCTATCAAAACAACAAAGCAATAGAAAAAAGATAAAAAAAACCACAATATAAATTAGACTATTAAGTACTTAAGCACAAATTTATATCTAGAAATATATTAAATTTAGAAATAATGTATTTGTTACACCATGTTACATAAATCAAACCTATATCAGGTCCCTTTAATATTTCATTATTAGAAAGATTTTTTAATAATCTTATAAATCAAAAGTATATTATATAAATTAAATATAAAAATATTCCATACTTCTTTTAGATGCACAGATCGAACTTCTTTCTCTTTTGAAGTTTTTTAAAAACCAATCGTTTTTTATACAATATATTTACAAAGTTATAAAATATTTTTTCATATAAGTTTATAAAACACTGGTTCCAAATTTATTATTTCTATTTTTTAGCATCAAACAGCATAAATAGCATTAAATTTTAAATTTGATCTGAATTGTAAGTTTTTTTTTATTTAATTATAAAAAAATGGCTTTGTAACTTTTAATGTAAAGATTTAATTTTAATTTCTACAAAATTTTACTTTGAATTATGGTAAAGTTAAAGCTGGGCATCTATTTTTAGCAATGGGTATATCATATAAGCATCGATTTTAACTGAAGAATTGTAATAAAATTTGATTAAAAAATCAAAACTTCATTTGGCATCTAACAAAATTCCAGAAAAAATTTAACTGATAAATTAAATGAAATATAAAAACAAAGAAATAAAACCAAAAAGCAACTACTTCAAGAAGCTCAACCACAATTATTTGGCCAAATATTGCATCAACTTTTTTTAATTAAATACTTCACTAATTAATTAGCTTTATTATACAGTTTATAACCAACAATGTAATAAACATTTATCACCAAAATTTACACAGAGATTACTATCGATTTTTATCAGTTATTGGATAGTAATTAATTTAAATTCCCTCTGATGAGAACTATCGATTAAAATAGTAATCAGTAATAATCAGTAATAATTGTGACAGATTAAAATAAAATCAGATTAAAATGAAATTTTTCTATTTTTTAAGCAAAATTTTAAAATTTTTTAGGGGACATTTTTTGGGGTTTTTTTAGCATTAGGGTTAGGGTTTAGGGTTAGGTTATTAATAAATGAGTATATGTGGGTTTTATAAGCTTTAAAGGTGAGCAAGAGAGGTCTCCAGTTTTATTTTAATCTGATTTCATTTTAATCTGCGACAATAATTGATAGATATTAGATTAAAAATCAGTAAATAACAGTACTATTATGCTGTATACTGTACTTATTTTTAAACATTTTACAGGTTTTCGCAAGTTTTTACAAGCTTTTGCAATTTAATATAAAATTTTATATTTTTTTATTTATTATTATTATTATACATTATATTTTAAATTAGGAAAAATCTAAATAGCACTCCTGTGCATTTTGTGCCCCTAATGTACTAATAATTAATTCCGCCTAGAATTAGGGTTAGGATTAAAGTTAAAATTAGTACAGAATTGTAAGAGGATTATTTTTTGTTAGAAGTACAACAAAAATTATCCTAGTAAAATTTTGAGATATGAAAATAGATGGCACAATGTGCATGGGGCACCGTCTAATCCAGTTCTTTAAATTATATATACATTTTTAATCAATATTCTATATTTTATTATATTATTATACATTCTATATGAAAAAAATAAAAAAAAATAACAAAAAAAAAAATAAAACCATCTATATGAAAAAAATAAAAAAAAATAACAAAAAAAAAAATAAAACCAAAAAAAAACTGAACCCAAAAAAAAATAAAGCAAAAAAGAAATGATGACCTGTCGATATCAACCCTATATGATCAACAATCATTTTTAAATTGGTGATCATATATAAGAGGTATGCCATTTATTACGTAATATTTTTTTCTTAATAGCCACCCTATCCATGTATAGTGTGATCACTCTAATCTCAATTCTAATTGGTTAATTTTTTTTTTAAAGTTTGCAATCGATCTGATCTTTATTAGAGAATTACATAGAAGCTACATAATTACTTGTTCTAACTGCAATAACCAATGCGAAAGCTGGCTGCACGGATTGGTGCCCAATTTTGGTTACTGCACTGATGTTTGTAAGCACTAGCGAGGTATCAGCCTTCTCTAATACAACGGATAGTGTGTAACTGGTATCTAGCTACCTACTTCATGATCTATTCTCTTAAAAAACTTCCTTTCTGAGCTACTTATAATGAAGAATAAAAAAAAATAAAAGATTAAATAGAGACAAAACAACTAATTCTAAACGAAAAACCAAAATAAACTAATAAAACAACTAGAAGAAACAAAATAAAAAAAAACATAACACAAAGAAAAAGCAAAAAAAATAGAAAATGAAGGTACTACTAAGTCTGTACTAGATAATAAAAATTATATAACACTATATAGATTAAATCTATTAAAGTGTTATATGTATAGCAAAAAATGAGAAAAAGCTATTATAACTAATACTAAAAAAAAAGTAAGAAAATTTTTACATGCTCTCCAGATCCAACCACGTCATTCATTGTTTATTTGTATTTAGCGTCCAAATTCACTCGTGATGGCGCCGTTTCCAATTCGGGTTATCCCAATTCGGAAGGAGTAAATACTGCTGATCTTTTGGAGGAGTAAACTAGAATTTACACTTTTTGGTGAAAATTTCGAAAAAATTCAAAGGGGCAAGAAGAGAGAGTAATAGAGGTACCAAATGTAAAAGAACTTGTAGGAGTTACGCTACACATAATAGCATATCTTAAAACTAAACTCTAGTGTCTAAGCCTGCTACTTCTTTGCTCAATAGTACTAAAATCACAAACCAGAAGAAACATCTATCAAGTCTGTCCGGAGACGTCCCAGGTCCCTTCTTTTTGCGGTGTTTCAGTTCCTTAATAGATATTTTCAAGTTCCAGTCACTATTTAGTAAAGTCAATTTACTATTTTATATATTAAACATGCAGTTTTTATAGGTCGGCCTTTTGAAAAAATTTGGTACAGGTGATTGTTAGAAAGAGTCTGTATTCTGATTGGTTAAATTTTTTTTTTGGCAATCCTGCCTTTATTGTATAAGATGTAAATAATAAACTATATATAAAAATACTATATACTATTTTATTTTCCACCTTTTTAACAATAAAGACTCATCCCAGGTTACTGAGATACCTAAATACGATCTGCCACAGCCTAGATTTGTCTCCTTTTTGGGCACCTTAGCTTTCTAAGATATTTGTCAAAAATTCATCAACTAGCTCTTGCCTGCTAATATTAAAATTGACCAAAAAAATTGGCTTTTTTCTTGATAAGAAAGCCAGATCGGTCTCGTGAAGCCAAAGATTCAACTGCACAATATACTCTTAGCATTGTTAAAAATTTTTTGAAATTTTCCTTGTTTAGTTTCTTTTACAGTATCATCATTCTTTTTCTTTTCACCTCTCTTCTGCCTTTTTCAATTCTTTGTGACTTTTTTTTCTTTGTCTTTTTTTTCTTCCTCTTTTTCATTTCCAATGCTTCTTTTTCTTTTTTTTTCTTTTATCCTACTTAATTCTTCCCATTTTGCAACACCTTCATATCGCAGTGTCCAAATTCTTTTATGAAATTTCATACCCAAAGCTTCAAACGCTTTGTTTTTGAAATATCTTTCCATTATTGATTCTTTCCCAGAGCTCACAGGGACTAAACTTTGGATTATTAACTTCCGTTTTCTAATCTTTTCATGCCCTTTTTCACCAAAGAGTACCTTCTCGTAGAGATAGGCACTTTTGCATGATTGCATGGCTGCATGCATTTGTATGAATGCAGCATGCTGTATGAAATTTTTTAAAATGCTGCATTTTGCTCATAAAAAATTTATTTGACAAATAATATAAAGGTGCACTTAAGATAAGAACTAATTTTTGGTTAGTGCTCCTAGGTCCAGTCTGGGTCCAGTCTGGTCTGGTCCAAAGTTTGCAGATTGGTTGTATTTTTTGGTGCTGAAAAAGTTTACTTAGTGTATAAAGTTAGAATTAATTAGTAAAATTTTATGAATTATAAAGTTTTATATAATTTTATTAATAAAATTCTATAAAATGATTATAAAATTTTACTAACTTTAGTACCAAAAAATATGACCAATCTGACCAGACCCAGACCAGACTCAGATTTAACTAAAAAGTCCAGTCTGAAAATCAATCCAGACTCAGTCTTGACTAAAGTCTGGTTCGAGTCCAGTTTGTAAAAGCACTATTTAAGGTACAATATATAAATTATTTATTATAAACCTGATTTACTAAATACGAGCTATTATTTATTATTAAAACCAGTTTAAGATAAAATTAGTAATATTTCATATGTTTAATACGTATTTAAAAAAAAATTATATATTAACGTTAAATAAACTTCTATCATTTTTAAAAATGGATCCTGCTTGGACCTATTTTACAAAACTTGGACATGTTCCAGGTTTTAAGCAAAAAAGACGTTTATGCACATTATGAAATACTCAAATTAATGATGCTATTAGGCAAGCTCGTACTCATAATAAAAGTTGTCCAAATATGAAATCAGAACAAAGAAAAATATGCTCACAACAAACGAAATCTACAAAATCCAATTTATCTAAAACAGTTACAAAAACTTAAACAAATATAGAAAGTTTTGGAGATCGTATTTCAAAAAGTGAACAACTATCTCTTGAACTAAGTTTTGCAAGATCAATATTTTATTGTGGTTTAGTTTTATAATTACCTGAATTAGATCCAATTAAAGATCTTTGGCATAAAGCCCGTACTGCTTTTAAATTACCCAATAGGAAACGATTATCAACTACACTTTTGGATAAAGTTTATAATGAAACAAAACAGGAAATAGAATTATTAATTAGCAAAAGTGAAAATATTTGTCTTATTTCAGACGGCTAGTAAAAAATTTTTAAATATTTTATATTAGTATACATATATTCATTATATATTAATATTTTATATTAATAGATCAAACTTATCTCAAGAGCATTGGAATAATTATATATTATCAACACCAAAACCAGTATTTTTTTCAGCACACCCAACAGGAGAAATACGTCAAAATAGTAAAACAATTGCGAATAATTTAAAACAAATTATTGTTCAAGTTGGAATCAAAAAAATATCAGCTGTTATTACCGATAATGTAGCCGTAATGAAAAAAGCATGGCAAATTCTAGAAAAAGAATATTCTAAAATTTTTTTTTTAGGATGTATTTCACATAATTTACATTTATTAGTAAACGATATTATAAGAATTCCATGGGCAGCAGAAATTGTAAAAAAAGCAAAAGAAATTGTGAAATATTTTAAATCTCACAATATTCCAGCAGCAATTTTAAAACGGCATCGAACTTGTGCACACAAAAAATCACTCAAGACTTTTGTTATAACACGTTGGGGATCAATCATGGCCTGTTTAAGTTCCTTAGTTGAAAACAAATCAGCAATTCATTTAACAAAAATTGAATTATCATGGCAATCAGATATGAAAATTCCTAAAACAATTTGTAAAACGATTGAAGATGAACGTTTTTGGCAAGATATAAAATCTCTCCTTAAAGTTCTTAAACAACTTGTAACAGGAATTGCATTATTCGAATCTGATACACCATGATTAGCCATGTTTTATGAATGGTACCATAAACAGTTAGATTCAACAGGTAAATTTTATATAATAATTTTTTTAATATACGTATAATAATAACACTTTTATTTGCGTTTAGTTTATTTTTTTCCAAGTATAGAAAATGCGATTTATGAAATATTAGAAAAAAGATAGAAAAAGATTTTTCACCCAGTTATGTTACTTGCACATTTATTAGATCCTAATTATCATGGAAGAAGTCTTGCTCGAAATAGTACAACAATTATTGAAAGCTTTATTAGAAAGTATTATCCAAAAGATTCAGCAATTATTTGGGAGCAAATAACATTTTATAAAACACGAAGTGGTATATTTGATATTAAGCTTGCATGGGATATGGTTGACAAAATAGATCCAATTATGTGGAAATTAGTGGCACCTCAACTTACTAAATTAGCTATTAGAATACTTAGTATTTCATGTTCTTCTGCAGCTTCTAAACGAAACTGGTCTGCTTTTTCATATATTCATGATAGGAAACGAAGTCGATTAACACCTGATCGTATTTTAAAGCTTGTATACATTTATAGCAATTATAAATTAACTCAGCCACGTGAGGATTCTCAAAAAACAACTAGAATTCTTGAATATTTAAATTTGGTAGAATTAAATAATTATGAAGTAGAATCAGCTAGAAGTCTTGATGAATCTTTCAATAATACAGAAGATGAGATTAATGGCTATGATATGAAAACGTTTTTAGAAGATGAGATTGATGGCTATGATACGGAAACGTTTTTAGAAGATTCTGATAATGAAAATGATGCTAATACTGATGAAGATAGTGATTTTATTGTTTTAGAATCAGACAGTGAAGACGAAAATAGAGGTAGAGAAAATAATAGCAATGAAAAGGAGATAGAAAGTGATGAAGAAAATAGAGTAGAGAGCGAAGAGGAAGATAAAAGTGATAAAGAAGAAAACAGAAGTGACGAAGAGGAAAGTAATAAAGAGAAAAATAGAGATAGCAAAGAAGAAAGTAATGAAGAAAATAGAGATGAAGAAAATATTTACTATTATTTGTGATTACAGGCAACAAATTTATAAATTTTTAGGTATTTTAATTTTATTTTAATAAAATAATCAAAACTTACAATATTCATATTGATATATTAATAATTTTTACATTTAAATAATGCTAATAGACTTCGCTACAATACATTTCTAAGCCAAGCCAATTTTTTTTAAATATTAAATAGATTTATTGTCGTATATGTTAAGAGAATGTGCAGTAGTGTTACAAAAAATATGCAAATTATGCAAAGCAGAGATATAAGTGGATCATTGTGATATTCTAAATAGTGAAATAAATGCTAGCTTTATATTTGGGTCTTATACTACGAGAATGTATTTGATCTCTAAATTGCATAGTTAACGAATCGAAAATTATTCAATATGTTAAACTTGTCAGAACACATTATAATTAATGTTAAGTTTAGATGGGTAACTTGAATAAATATATCGTTCAATAATCTGAAAGCTAATTTTTTAAAGTAAGTTAAATCGCTATTTTATTGTACATGATTTATTAAATTATGATTTATTAAATTAACTTATTAATATATAATTTATTGTTACAAAGTTTACCAATTCGTAAAATATAGTCAACACAAGCTTGCGATATATGAATTAACTCAAAATACAAAAGCTAATAGACACCTATAGCACCTCAGCATATTAAAGATCGTGGAAAATCAGTTACGAGTTGACTTAGATTTATGCACTGATTAATGCAACTTTAATTCGTGCTAAGTTTTTCTATATTTGAACTGTATTATTATTTTAATCCAAGATTTATGCATTAATGTAATAGGGCACTACTACTGTCATTTTATCGAGCATCAGTGTAGAAACATTTTGTGAATCAATTCAAAAATATTGTTCCGCTAGTTATATTTAAACTTACTAATGATCCATTAGCTCAACTATTTTATTTATCAAGCTTGGGTATTATTATAAGTACGACAGCTCTGTTAGACGATAAATTGAAAAGAATTTTATGAAATGTATATGCACATAACAATATTAAAATGGCAGATTCACAATTTTAATAAACAAGACCATAATGCCAAATAAGATAATAATATTATTTTGTAACTATCTGCTATACAGTATAATTATAATTACCGAATTATACATAAATATAATCTAACATAAAAATACATCAATTTTTGCTAACTAATTATAGTAATAGTAAAGTAGATTATTCATGTTCTTGAGTATTTCTATTGTATAATAGGTTCTACTAAGTAGAAAGTATTATACAACTAAAATACTAAAGACCTACTTTAAATAAGAGATCAATAAATATTTTTTAAAATTACTTTTAAAACATATTCAGTATCTCTGTGGATTTTGATGCCAATGCCCTGCGTTCATCCTTTTAATCTCCAATTCCTTAACAATATCGATATTCGATGCCTCGTTGCATATTAGATTTTTGATAATAGATGAATGCCTTATTGCTCATCCTTTTCAACTCTAATTCCGTGTCGATAACCTAACTTAAATAAAAAAAATCAATAAATACATACCAAAATTACTAATACCTAGATTTAAGTAGCCTACCTTTAAAACATATCTGGCATTTCTGCAGATTTTTGATAAAAGAATGCCTTATGTTCACCCTTTTCATCTCTAATTCCTTTATCATAATGATATCGAAATTCAATAATACCTTCATTACGTTTCTCATCTCATCAGATTTTTGATAATAGATGAATGCCTTTTGCTTATCCTTTTCAACTCTAATTCCATGTCGATAGCAATTCAAAACCCGACTACCTTAAATAAAAAAATCAATAAATGCACATAAAATTACTATATAAGCGATAAAAATTCTGAATTAAGTAGCCTACCTTTAAAACACATCTGATATTTCTGCAGATTTTTGATAATAAAGAATGCCTTATATATACCCTTTTCATCTCTAATTTCTTCATCATAATGATATCGATATTCATACCTTCATTATGTCTCCTATCTCATCAGACTTTTGATAATAGATGAATGCCTTATTGCTTATCCTTTTTACTCTATGTTGATAACAATTCAAGAATTCGAATAACATACCTTAAATAAAAAAAAAATCAATAAATGCACATCAAATTACTATCTAAGCGATAAATATTCTGAATTTAAGTAACCTAACTTTAATATATATCTGGTATTTTGCGGATTTTTGATAATAAAGAATGTCTGTTTGTCCAATTCCTTCATCGTAATAATGTCAATAATAGAAGCTCCATAATGTTTCCCATCTTATCAGGTTTTGATTATAACTGAATGCTTTATTGTTCGTCCTTTTCAATATTAATTCCATGTTGGTAACAACCTGAATAATTTTTTTAATTAAGAAATCAATAAATATTCATTAAAATTGCTATTAAACGATAAATATACTGGGTTTAGGTAGCTTATCTTAAATTATTGTGCAAACCCTTAAGATCATAGATTTTTTTTATTGCATAAGCACAACAATTTCAAATTAAAATTCAGGTAGTTAAAAATGACTTGTAAGGTATGATCATAACTGTACGATAATATCGATATGATATTTATCATCGTATGACCTATAACCAGTATCTTATAAAATCTTTACGAATTTTCTATAATAAATAGATGCTCTATGTTTATGTTTTTCCTTTATCATAACAATATTAATATTAGACGCTCCTAATAATTGCTCCAAGTTAGCGATTAATTTATTATGCCTTTTCATCATATAATTAATTCATTTCTATATCTTAAAGTCATTGTATTACCTGGTTCAATTTCCAGTAATCTAGTTAAATCTTCAGATGCGTCATCATATTTGACCATAATAAAATATAATTTGCCTTAGTAGCTTAATTCGAATGCATTATTTTGTTAAATCCATCGATTAAACTAACAAGCATATTTAATAAAATAATTCCTCTATCGTTGATTAATCTGTGAATAGTGAATAGAAATCTTGCCACAAGACAGTTGAAGCTTAATAGAGAGGAGTCTTTTTAGTAAATTGGTGCTTACAGCAATAAACGGCAATAAATACAGTCCTAACACGAGTACTATAATAGTTATAAGAAAAAAACTCGCTATTAAAGTTTGTGTGACTATTGTTGATTTGACTTGCACTTCTTATTTGGGATAATTTCCAAACCAGTTTTTACATATGATTTTTAGCCGTAATATAGATTACATGCCGAAAGTATTTGACATTACGGCAAATTAAATACAATTTTCAAAACCTAGTAAATACTATTTGGGTTTCTACCAAATCCCAAACTAGTAGGTTTGGGGTGCAACCCTAGTTTAAACGATCTTATGCTAATGAAAATTTTTTCTTTGATGGATTAAACTTTTATCACATGTTTATTCATCCGATTCGTTATTTTTTTATTAATTAATATTTGCCCTCAGGCCCATTCCGACAGGGCTTAAGAACACCCTTTATTGTTATGAATAAATCTTTAGGATTATCTGTTCCATAAGAATTCTAAATATGAAATTAAAAAAGTTAACCGTATTTCGCGCAGGAGCATTATTTCAAAATTTGGCCCGAATTAAGCGTAATTTAGGCCAAAATACGAAATTGCACCATGCGCGTTATTTCACAAAAATACAGTAGATAAAAAATTTTTGCATACATGCATGTTGCATTAATGCTTGCATGCTGCATGAATGCCGCATCCGCATGAAATTTTTTAAAATGCCGCATTTTGTCCATCTCTACCTTCTCGATGGCCTTAAAGATCTCTGGGTTAACTTCTTTCTTCTTTGTACCTTTGTTAATGATTACTTCCTCTTTGATCTCATGTTCTATTTTTCTCCATAGATCTTGGTATATCTCATATTTTACCAAATGGTCTTGTATTTCTGATTCTCTAAAACATGCTATGCACCGATTGATTTCATACACTTCCAGATATCTTTTATGCAATAAGGCCAATACTGGTAAGACCTTCATCAGCAAATTTATAATAGTGTAATCTTACATAAGATCTTACGAACCGTGATATAAGCAAAATATTACGTAATATATTTCGAAATATTTCGAAATATTACGAAAGTAATTTTGAAATATTTCAAAATATATTTCGAAATATTTTGAACTCTTTCAAAATATATTACAAATTATTTCGAACCCTTTCAAAATATTTTAGGACTAGGAAACCAAGCTGGATCAGTAGATCTGTAACCTGGATCGCGCATTAGACTGATTTTTCGAAATAGTTCGAAATAGTTCGATGATGTTCAAATTCTGTACTACAAGATCAGATTAGATCTTTTGTTTATATTAAATCTTCTATTTTGTTTTTTTCGCTTTTTTATTTTCATTCCTTTTCGTTCCTTTTCGTTTCATTTTTGTTTTTGTTTGCTTTTATTCATTTTTTTTTATTTATTTATTTTTTAATTTTTTAATTTATTTTTATTTTAGCACTTTACAAGAAAAACAAACACTTTTCAAAACCTTGCACATGCTAACTATGACTTCTGACACATTCAAGAACACACTTCCACAGCAATTCTTAAATTCAAGACGCTTTTTTGGAGAAATAGTCACAAGTTTTCGCAAGTTTTCGCAAGTTTTTACAAGTTCTTGCAAGACTTCGCTTCATTTATTTTTTCGTTTCGTGTTTTTTGTTTTTGTTTTTTTTGGTTTATTTTTAAAATTTTTTTTATTAATTTATTTCATTTCAGCACTTTGCAAGAACAGAACCCTTACTTTCTGGCACTTTGCAAGAAAACCAACTCGGACTTTTTCGGCACTTCGCGACTTTTTTGGAATTTCAGAATTTGCAAGAACACGAACTCTTATGAAGATTTGGAACTTTGTTTATTTTTTTTATTAGACTTTTTGTTTTTTGTTTTTTGTTTTTTACTTATTTTTTTAATTTTTATTTTATTTTATTTATTCCTGACTTCTTCAACACTTTGCGACATTCCTGGCACTTTTTCTGGCCTTTGCAAGAATATTTAGAAAAGAGAGCGAAACGTCATTATAGCCCAAAGTAAAGGGTGCCTCCAAAGCTTTGTTAGAATATAGTATATATCTGAATTAAAAAGAGCTTAAAGAGGTGGTTGAAGACTATCTGTGTGCAAATAATAATGAATTTTTTCGAAGTTTTCAAAAAGGAAGTGGGATATATATTATGAAAAAAATATTAGTCAAAGCGAAGACAATAGAAAACAAAGAAGCGAAAATAATAGCTAACTATGGGGTGAGCGAAAATAAGTGTATAGAGCTAGTTTTTTGTATATAGTAATAGAATTAGATACGATGAAGTACGAAAGTATTTAAAATAATATGTAATAATGTTAATAATTAAAATATAATATATAATAAAAGGGTTTTATAATTTATTGCACCTGCAATATATTGCACCCCTTCTATTAATTAAAAAGTTTTCCTATGAAACCACCTTTGGAGTTCTAAAAAAAATACTCTGCATGAAATTTTGGTATAAACTATACTCTTGCTCTATCCCAGGCTTTAACCCTAACCCTAATATTAATTAAATTTTATTTTTTGCTTTGATAAAAATTTCTTTAATTGTTTGTTATACAAAATTGATGATCCATAGTTATAATATAGGGTGCAATATATTGCACCGTGCAATAAATTATAAATCTCTTAATAAAATATATAATATTGTTTAAAAATTTTTAAATATTTAAAATTTAATAATAAGGGCATTATTTTATGGTGACTCTGTGATCAACAAATCAAAATCGATCACGTGATTCACGTGACGACCGATCTAATCAGTCGTCATATGAATTACATGATCGATTTTGATTGGTCCTTATACTGTATATTCGAAATTTTTTTTAAACGTTAAAGGTATATATTCGATTTTTTTTTTTTTTTTTTTTTTTTTTTTTTAA
>QKWP01001515.1:98590-129162 GCA_003550325.1 Gigaspora rosea
TTTTTTTTTTTGCTTGTTGCCGTCACTAACTTCTCTTTTCTTTAGGTTTTTTAAATTAGCTTCGACTTGGTTCTGAGAACGGAAAAACGTTAGCAGTGATTTCGCCGGTGCTGGGCTGCGAAATGGGTGGGTTGGGGCTGGTTTTTAGGTCTTTTCACTTTCGACTTGGTTCTGAGGACGGAAAAGCGTTAGCAGTGACTTCGCTCTTTCGCATTCTTGTGGCTTGCAAGTTGAGACATGAAATAGGGCTGGGCCGGTTTTTAGATAAGTGCTATAGGGGTTTTTTTTTATTTTTTTTTTTAACTCTTTCTTTTTTTTAGTTGCTTTTTTCTTGGAGTCATCCTTTCTGGAGCCGTCGTTCTTGGTGTGGTTCTTAGAATGGGAGTCGAGATCTTTGTCGGTTTACTGTAAGTGTTTTTTAGTTTGTGCTTTTTTATTATTATTATTTTTTTTTTGGTTATGGGTACTAACTTCTCTCTTTTTTTAGATGCTTTGTTTCTTGGAGTCGTCGTTCTTGAAGTCTTGTTCTTGATCTGAGGAAATGGGTGCTTCTGGCGTCTTCGTTTTGTTTTCATGAGAAATCGGTCGAGTCAGGGGTTCTGTTATGGGTGCGTGGGGCTGGGCGAAGTATTTTTTAGATTAGGATTTTTTTGTTTTTTTTTTTTGTATTGTTAAGATTTTTTTTTGGTAGTTTTGTTAAATATTTTTAGATGATCGATTGATCAAAATCGGTCGTGGTATCACGTGTATGTAGTCACGTGCTCACGTGATCGATTTTGATTGGTCGATCATGTGGTCGCCATAAACTAATGCTCAATAAAAAAATATAAAATTTTATATTAAATTGCGAAACCGTGCGAAATATTACGAAAACCTGTAAAAAAGCGTGATTATGTGAATATGTATATCGTTTAAAAAATTTTGAAAATTTGCGAAAATTTGCAAAATATTGCGAAACAATGCGAAAATATCAAAATATTACCTTCTGCGTGCATTAGTTTATTGATCTGCATGAGTACGCGACCCCTATAGGGGGTAATTTTGCATTTTTTTTATTTGCAATATATTTCGAAATATTTCGAAATAATAACCGTAATATTACCGTAATATAGCATAATATATTGCGTAATTTACCGCATCGATCGTAAGATTTTTATAATATTACAGGCCATAATATCTTACATAAGATTACGTATATATAATTCGCTGATGTTGTCAATATATTTGATCCTATTGACCCAGGCCCTGCTTTGCTTTATGCTTCTACAATTATGACCCTTCAATTTATTTAACTAACCCCATGTGCTACCCAGTTAACTTCCTTACTATTTTTCTCCTCTTTTAAAATATCTATAATACTCGATAAACCCTTTCATTCTATATCAAAAACCATGTTTGTAATTTCCTCAACAAATTTTCTAATTGGTTTATCTATTATATGCTTTTTCCATTTTGGGACTATTTTCATTCCTTTAATCCAACTACTAGCGACTTTAAAGCACTTTTTGCTTTTAAGACTCTCCTTGGCTAACTTATCTGCATATTCATTCCTTTTAATTCCTATATGTGCTTTAATCTTAAAAATCTTCCAATCTATCTCCTTTTTTTCAAGACACTTCTGTATCAGCCTCAAGATGCTACCGTTGTTTATTTTAACTTCTTCACTTAAGCTTTTTGGCTTTTGCATTTTCTTAATTAGGCTTATAGCATTTATGCTATCTGAGAATAATTCTACCTTACTTTTACATGGAACCGCCAGAAGTGCTATTGCAATCAGACCCATTTCTGCTCTTGTTATTGAAGGCCAATTCAACAAGGCTCCACTGAATTGAGGATTATTGAATCCTAGCACTTGTTTTGCTTCTTTAGGGTATGCTACCCAGCCAACCCCATACTTTTCTTGCAAACTCCTACGTGAATCTTTTTCTGGGTTAAAGAGCCATCTATATAGATACACTATTTATAGCACCCTTTCATGTGCTCATTCAGGTCTTTTAAATCTTTTCTAATATTTTCTCTATCTATCCACTCATCTATTATTTCCTTTTCTTTACACTTTACCACAACATTATACTTTTTGTTCCCTTTCTATACTGCTATTTGCATCTTTGCCCTGTCTGTATACTAATTAGCGCTATATATGAGTACAAAAGCATTTCGGGTTCTAAAACCCGAAATTAAAATTTGAAGACGAAATTGTTTTTGACCTATTTTACTTGAAAGACAAAATTATTTGATACTTTTTTTGAATAGACGAAATTATAAGGAACATATCTATATAAATTTTATTTGCTTTTCCTTATAAAAAATTTTAATTTTCTTTAATGAAGACGAAATAGACCTTTTTCAAAAATCAATTTCGGTGGCATCACTAATCAGCATACTTTATTTCGCACAAAACTCTATCTTTTCGCTTTTTAACGAACCTTCTATTCAATACACGTTTAGGACTTTTGAAAGCTTTGAATATCATGCATTCTCCACTTTTCTCTGCTTGGTCTTGTGTATGACCTTTGCATTGTTCTATTTCATTCTCATCTGGTTTTATATTTTCTTTTTCTTTCCAATGGTCAATCTGATAGATTTTCTTTCGTTTTTTGTTAGCTCTAACTTTGCCTACTGTATCTGTGAAGTTTCTTTATCATTTTTGAAAACGATTAATTCATATTTTCGTCCGTCTTCTGCGATTACATTTAGCTCTGGTTTTAGCGCCAATATATTTTTTTCACTTTGCTTGAAAGCTTCTTTAACTCTTTTGTTTCTATATTTGCCAGTCACATTTCTTCTAGCTCCTCCAACCAAATTGGTTTTTTACCTGAACCTTTTTGGTTTTTCAGATTTTTTAAATGCTCCCATGACAGCATATACGTGCTATTTGTATCAAATAGCTGTTCTAATTAAAAAAACTATAACGATTTTTCTTTTAAAAAACTCTTTGCGCCTCTTGCACTTAAGACCTCAACTATCTCGATACCTTGCTGAGTGACTTTTAGACTTTCCTCTCAAACGCTACTACTAAATGTAATGCCAATTTTTCTTGCCTCTTTAACTACCTTGACAGACATGTTGTGGGTATCTACTATTTTGTTGAGTCTATCTATTTCTAGACTCGTGATTGCATTAATACATTTATTTAAGATCTGTGCTTGTTTTAGTCTTATCCAAGTGGATTGGCCGAGCCTTTCTGTATCGTTAATAGGGTTGGGGGCACGGTGTTCCAGGGCATGCCTTAGGGGCATGCCCTCCTGGGCATGCCTGGGGCATACCTTTGAGCCAAAAGGCATGCCTCTATCATGTGATTATAAATCTAAATCATGTGAATTGGTATACATTGATTGGCCATTTTTGTGAATTTGGTGATACAAAATCTGATTGACTAATAGAAATAAATTCAAACCAAATTTTATTAATACTAATAACTATTATTATTGTTTTTTTTTTTTTTTTTAAACAACGAGGTCTATCCTCTACTCTTTATTATTCAAATAATAATTACATATGAATATACAATTTTATAAGAATGAGGGGGAGGTAGGGGTACGAGCTAGTTTACTCGCGACCTAAGCTGTACCAGAAAGGTCGTAGACCTTTAGTCGTAGAGTAAATTATGTTGTAAGTGACCGGCCTTAATATAGTTTAAGACTCTGGTCTGTATAGCAAGTGGATCTAGTCTATTGGGTGGTGGGTGCAGTATTCTATTTAAAGGTGGGGGTGCGGCGATAATAGTATCATGCTGATAATGTCGAGAGGGTAACCATAATTCGTGGTATATTAATTTTATAATTAAGTGGTGTAATGCGGGTGCATATTTCTTTTTATCTGCAGAATTTAGGAATGGGGCCATTGTTGCGGCCGTGATAAAGCCTAATGGGAGCCCGTGAGTTATGTGGAGGTATTTGAAGGCTGATGTAAAGTCTGTAAGGTTAGTGGTTGGCAGTGAGAGTTCCGAGGCTAACGTGTTGATCGTGTCATATAGAAGAGAGTCCAGGGAAGAGGTGTTACATATGCAGGTTAGTATATGTTTTACGGTTTCTGGTGTACTTCTACAGCGCGGACAAAGATAGTTAGGATATTTGGTCAGATTTCTGTGATGTAAGATTAGGTAAGTGGGAAGGTCGTTAGCAAGTAGTTTGACTTTGAAACTCTTCAGTTTAGAGTATGTGGGGTTAGTATGCAATGACAATGGTTTCTCTTCGAAGGAGAGATAGTTTAGGGTAAGGTTTATTTGTATGTCGCTAAATGTGTTTGTCCAGTCTTGAATTCTATTTTGTTTTTTCCAGTTCAAGTGGTTGATTATCTTTGTGATTTCCTTGATGGTAGTTTTTAGGTGATATAGGCAGGGAGTGGACTAAATGGCCGGGACGTAATTGTTGATTAGAAATTTGTAGGGAATCAGATCTATAGCAATATTTTGGTCTGGCGGTCTGGCGTTCTTTACTTCTTTATCTAGGCGTAGGGTGGTTTGGATGTTTAGGGTGAGAGCCTTTATGATGCGGAGAGTATTTGGGTAGTCTGTTTTATCCAATAGGGCCATTTTATATGGTTCTACAATGTTGGTTTGTTCGATTAATTTGATGAACGTAGCATTGTTGGAGATGATTTCCAGTTTGGTTCCTGGAAGGAGCGTAGTAGCAATGAATGCATAAAGTGTAAGTGCTGCATTGGTGGTAGTGCGCCAGGTGAGGTTTGTACAGCCCCATGTTTCCTGCGCATTATTAAATGAGCAGGTAGCGATTGGTTGATTTTGGTTATTGTGATTGTGAAATTTGGTCAATAAGTGCACTGTTAATTTTCGTTTGTTGTTGTTTTTTGACATTTTGTCCCATACTTCCTGTGGGAAGTTCATGAATACTGTCAACGGTCTAGTCAGTAATGATGGTTAATTTATGGGGTCTTTCTTTTTTGGTTTACGTTCCATATATTGTTTGACCGCTCGTTTCAAGTCCTGTACATCGGCGTGGATTATTTTATGCGAGTCGACCTGTAACATGTATAGACCATTGATATTATGACGGAAGAAGCAGTTTGTTGTTCTGCATGTAGGGTCTTTTAGTTCGCATCCCTGGCAGGGTGTCAACACATTGCCAATCCGATTGTAATGTCTAAAATAAGCTATGTTGTGTTTAAAGCGATTGATTTTACCCATTATTAAGTCGGTTGTGAAGGCCCACGACTTTTTATTTGGGATCCATTTTGTTAGAGTAAATGGGTTGGGATATATGTATGTAGAGGTGGGATTTGCCACATCCCGTATTAGATTTTGAGTTTCGGTGAACCATTGTGGAATTCGGCTGGGGGAATCTTATGGATGTTGTGGTGGAAACTCTGCCAGTTCAGGAATTCTGAATTATTTGAGTCCAGGAATTGTTCGACACATCGTATATTATGAATGTTCATTTTTTCTTTCATCAGGTTGGCAGCTGGGTGTTGGTTTAATATGTCGTCGATTGGGGTGCCTTTTATGATGCAGGGTTTAGGCCAATCTGTTAAGGTATGTCGATTTAGGTTAATGTCTATGCTGTGAAGGGTCATTATGGTTTGGCCGGTATAAGTGTTAAGATGATTTCGAGGTAGTAGTGGGGTTATTCGTAAGATTGATTGTCCGGAATTGGTAGCATCTTGTATCTCTTGTAATCTGATTTTCAGAAAGGAGCTATCGAATTCTGGATGGTTGATATTTTTAAGGAAGTTGGTCGCAAGGTGTTGTAATTGTACTTGTGACAATGGTTTTAATGCGTATATTTCTGGATGGAATAGAAAGGAATTCGGAATGTTACGTGAGAGTCTAGCTTTATTCTTAATTAGGTTAGTGTAAATTTTTGTTAGTGAGTTAGTTTGTCCAGCTTTAAGGAAGGTACTATAGAGACGGTAAGCCAGCCTGGGTATTAGTACGCAGTTTATGATGTATATGGCTTGCTTTCCAGTTATGATTGACCTTTGCATCTTGTTGATCGATTGTTTAATTTCATTCATGATTATTTTTTGGGCAGGAAGAATGTTGGGGTAAGGCAGAACCAAGCTCCCAAATATTTGAACGGTTCAGATAATTTCTGAGCTGTAATAGGTTGTCCCTCGAAGTTTATTGTTTTATCCTGAGAGCGAGTATTGGTGGCGAGTATAGATTTATTTGGATTGACTTTTATCTTCGTCAGTTTGTAGAACGAATTGGCTGTTGTTAGGATTTTTTCGAGTTGTTTTTTGTTAGGAGCGATCCATAGTGAGTCATCCATGTAAGCCATTATGGAGGTGTGGATGTGTTTGGGTGCGGGGTTCGTGGGGATCGTTCCTTCATAGCCTGTGTGTTCTTTGTATATCCTTGTAATTAAGGGGTCATAGTAGATCCGCCATAATAATGGGGATATGGTTTCCCCTTGGTCGATGCCGTCTTCTATGTCGTATGGTGTTGTGAGTCCGAAGTCTGTAATGATACGGTTAGTGCGATTGTGAAGTATGAATGTTAGTATGTTAATAATGGTTTCTAGGATTTTAATTCTTTCTAGCGCTTTCTTCAGTATTGGTATGTGAATCGAGTCGAAAGCTTTCGACATGTCTTGTAGGAGTAACCAGAGTTCTTTTTTGTTGTGGTTTGCGTGTTCGATTATCGATGTTAGTTCAGAGATTGGTCGTTAAGTGGATTGAAAAGGAAGAGCAGCATTGTTCATGGGTGAGAGAATTTGGTGACGAAGGAGAACTTTGGAAATTCTATTGGTTAGTATTTTAGTGAAGAGTTTTCGTGTGTGGTCGATTAGGGTTATAGGTCTAGTGTTGTTGAGGTTGTGATCGTAACGCTCTTTCTTCGGTATTGCCCATATGTTTGCAGTTAACCATTGTTTCGGAACCTGTTCGAGTCTTTGGCAAGCATTAAATATTTGTAACATTAGATTCTGTGCTGCCACTGGTATGTGTTGTATCATTTCATTAGATATTCCGTTAGGTCCGGTCGCTTTGTGTATCGGGGCATTATTAATTACGGTAGTTAGCTCTTCCATGGTGTATGGTTCCATCATAGACTCATATGTGGAGGGGTGTATTTTGTTCAGCGGAGCGTAGTATGGTTCCCATTCTTTCCAGTATTCCTCATCTCCAGGGTTTTCCTTGGTCCAATTTTTAAAGTGTCTGTTAACTGCTTCCTTAATTTGTGTTTGGTCCGTTATGACATCATCTGCAGTAATCACTTTGTTGAAATTTATTCTGTCATGATCGCGCTTAAGGATGCTGTTTATCATACGACTCGTATTGTCTTTAAAATCAGTGTATCGGCGATTAGTGTAGTACTTGATGCGTTCGGATTGTTCCAAATTCCTTTCTGCATTTCTGCTTGTCCATATGGTTGATTTGATATCTTTAATGGTTTTTAGGATTCTTGCAAGGTTTGTATTTGGATTATTTGGTTCTGAATACGTTAGCGCTAGGGGTGGGATCGAGAATTTGACCATATTAGAGAGGTTGAGTGCCTTGTGTAAATGACTGTTGAGGTTTGAGGCTAGGTATGATAAAGAATTAGGTGTGTTGGAGGAACTAGGTGTTTTGTTACGTCGTAAGATTTGTAGGCATTTGTTTATATGTTTTAGGGCGTTATGGAGTTTCGTAGCTTTAAGCGAGAGTGCGTGAAAGGATCTTGGCGTTACATAGGTTGATGGAATATGGGTGTTTGCTGCGTGTTTAATCGCGGACGACCATATGTGCCAACTTTTGTTAAGTTGGTCTACTCCCTCTATTATGGGCGGCGGTGGAGTTGATCTTAGCTGAGAGGTAATTTTGCCAGCGAAATCGTCCCAATTTTGTTTAGTGGTTTTATTGTAATAGTAAACCTTCCTCTTCTTCTTTTTGCAGCGGGGAGCTTTTGGGGTGAAGTTCGTATACCAGGTAGAAGTGATTATCGTATGATCACTATCGGATATTCCAGTTGCATCGGTTAGTACTGGTCTGTCTAAGTCAAGAAGAATATCCGGTGAGACCCAAATATCATCGATCTGTAAGCTGGTGGTGTTATTACGCCAAGTGGGGTCTGTAATATTGTGGAAATTAAGGAGGCTCGAAAGATTATTAGTAGTTAAATCTGTAAATAATTGAAGTTTCTTTTTCCGTCCAACATTAGGATTTGCATTGAAGTCGCCCATTACGACGATATGCCAGTTTCTTTGCTTGGCTTCGTTTATCCATGAAGTAATTTGTCTTTGGGTTCGAGTATGTAAATCTGGGTGGTTTGAGGGTAGGTAGGCCGAGATTATTCGGGTTCTGTTTCCTGGAAAATAAAGATCTATACCAATGGCTGTACCTGGGTAGGTATTGATATTATGAATATAGGGTTGGATTGTGTTGTGTATGAATAAGGCAGTGCCTAGGCTGGCTTCCCGACTATTCGTGTTAGTAGGACTGTAGTTCGAGGTGTATATATTGTAATGTTGGTTTGTAAGTGCTGCAGTGTTGGAATTTTTAAGTTTGGTTTTAGAAAGGGATATAATTTGAAGGTTTTGTTCTATGCAGTAGTCGATCCAATTGTGTAGTTTAGTAAGATTATTGAGACCTCTTATATTATGGGTTGCAATGTTAATCGTTTCCTTGAAGTTATTTCGGTTATGTGCATAACTAGTGTTATGCTTGGGTGTGCCCGGTTGTGTATTACTATGGCTGCTCATTATGATATGTAGTAAGTTTTGTTTCCGGTTCGTCGAGACTAGATTGTGGTATTGTTATCTGCATGTGGGTGTCCGTGTCTTGGTGTTCGTTAAAAAGATCCCAACACGGGGGCGGGAACGAAGTGATGTTGAATACAAATTCAGGAATTGTATCGACGAGGAAGTTCCTACGAAGGAAGTCTGCCGCTTCTGGAAATTCTTCCTGTTTATCCAGGGGAAAGACCCATTTTGATTGTAAGTCGCGTGATTGGATTTGCTCGTTCAGTTGTTCTACTGTTTCAGGGAACACGTTGTTATCTGGATTAGCTATCTTGGGCGGTATATCGATCCATTCTTTAGGAATAGACCTAAAGAAGTAATGTGTGCGTAGGGCACGTGCAGCAATGACGAGTTCTCTAGGAGTACTTATAGGGAGAGTCAGATTGACTTTTTCTACCAATTTTGAATCTAGCGGAAGTTCCGGTTTATCGGTATAGTTGAAGTTTATGTATGCCTCTGGGAGAGGTTCCGGTATTGCATAGTATCGGGGGATATTTTGTAAGAAGTCTAGGTAATTATTTGTATCCGTTATGGGAAAGGTGATATGTTTCACACATGTGAGATTGCTTGGGTCAGCTGGTAACCGTTTTTTGCTGATAAGGTAGTCATTCGGGAGACGTGTGAATTTGTATACTGTTCTTAGTTTAGTAATTTGTGTTTTGAAGTGCTCCGAGTCTCTGGGGAAAAAGGGAAATTGTTCTCTCAAGCTTGAGGTAAGTTCTTGTGGGGTCAGGGGGAGTTGTATTTTTTTTGGTGGAAGGTCAAAATATGAATCCGGGAGACGATTGAATATATAATACTTCTGCAGTAACTGCTTATATTCGAACACCTTTTTTAGATCGGATCTGGATGTGATTGGGAATAACTTCCGGGTCTCATCATTCAGCCAACCCGGGAGATCTGGCAGTTTTTCTCGATTATCATTGATATATGAGTCAGGCAATCTTTCAAATTTGTAGATCAGCCGCAGGGTTATCGCTGCAGCCCTCACTTGTTTCCGGTCAGTAAGAGGGAGCTTAAATGGGAGGGCATCTCTAATTTGTTTCGGAATTTGGTAGGGTTGTTCTGGTAATTCCAATAATAATTCACTAAATGCTTCTGCGACCAGTACACGTATAGTGTCAAAACTTAACGAGGTTTTAATTTTGGCGAATCCCGTTCCATAGAGGGTATGGCGGGCGATTTCATATGCATCCATTTTAGTAAATTCTGAGTTGGTCCAAAAATCTATAGCTAGTTTCTTCCTCAACATATCGGATATTTGATCTCTATTTTCTTTATTGATTAGGTGGGCATTATGGAGCCTTTTATATTTGTCCATTGCGCTATTAAGTAGCGTTTGGAATTCTAGTTGGTGAGGTGGGCTAGTGTCGTGTTTCCTAGTGAATGTGCGAAAAAACGCTCGGTCTTTGTATTTGAATTTCAAACTAATAGCTTGTGGGATATTTTCCTCTGTAGGGCTGGTTTGCATTTTGTGTTTAATTAGTGCTTTTAATTCTATCGGGTTATCGAAGGCGGCAATGATTCTATCTCGGGTCCAGTATGTTGAATCGAAGCTGTTATTTTTCTTTAATGCTAATGTGACACGGAATTGTTCAGTCCACCTAGCGATTAATGCAGTTAAGTCTGGATGTTGGGTTCGGCGTGTATCACTTGGGCCCGTTACAGCTTGACTGTATGTTTTCTGCGGCATTGGTTCATCCAATATTGTGCTAGTCGAGAGTGTATCTATTCTGGGGTCGATTTCCATGTGGTTTGGCTCGATTAGTTGATCAGTCGGGGTTATGTCCGAGTTTGGATGGGTCTCGTGAATTTTTGGATCGGGTTGGGATTTATCTGCTGATGTGGCGTGGGTAAGTTCCGTATTTGGCAAGGGTGCCGGTACCTCATTCGGGTCCTCTCCGGATTCGGTTTGTTTTGATTCTGCATTGGGTGGTGACGTCATTTCTGGGATTTGGGGGTAGAACTAGAATCGCCACATTTTGTTGCATTAGGTGATATTGGAATGGGAGCAAGGGAAGTGGTTGGGGCAGAGTAACTACTAGGACCAGCGTTTCTGTTTTTTTTCGTTGGGTGGTGGTCGTTATCGTACTGAGTATCCGGTAGGTCTGTAATCATGTGATCCATATTGTAACCTTCCTGGATGTCGAGTTGTGTTACCGACAAAGTCGGTAACAGGCTTTTGAAGGATTTTGGTATGTCGAAGGCTGTCGTGTAGTCCCTTTTCCTATTTATTATGATTGTGTGTGCTGTAGGTCGTTGTTCGAGGTAATGTAGTGCCTCTTTAATTAGGTCTCTGACATACGGGTGTATAGCGCAGTTGTATTGATTTTTACTTTTTTCCAGTTTTTTGTTTACTTAAGGATTTACAGATGTACGGGAAAAAATTTTTTGGGATTAACTATTATTATTGTACATCTGGTTAAAAAAAACTTAAATTTATTTATCAATCAATATATATTTAATAACAAAATAAATAATGAATAACATAACAGATAAATGAATTAAAAATTGGTGACTATCAATAAAGTAATATATGTATATAGAGTATAAAGGTATAGAATATAGAATATAATTATATAAATCCTATATATCTGATATACTCTATATCTAATATATTTTAGCTTTTAAAACTTTGTTAAATAATCTATAATTATATAGAATATTTAATCTATAAAACAAAAAGTGTATTTCATCGCTAACTTTTAATTTATTTCTCTATTTTTTGGATTATTTTTAATATGGGTAGAATAAAAGCAGTTTCAGAATTTATTCATTTAAAATCAAATAATATATATAATATATATAGTACAATATATGATAATAATTTATAATTGACCAATCAGAATTAAAGCTTGCTATGCTACATATCATATGATTTATATATAGGGGGCATGCCCAAAATTTTTACCGTGCCCCCAACCCTAATCGTTAAGCCTAATTGCAAGATTATTAACATGATGCGCTAATGTACTCTTCCAGAATAATTGAACTCCAACAATATTTTTATGATTTAGTATACCATACGCCATATTAATTGCAAGTCCACTTTTTGATTTAATTAATTTTAAAAAGGGTCTATGCAATTGTTCACAGTTAGGGAGCTTCCAGAAATCAGCTGATTTCTGGGTGGGTGGGAGGATCAGCTGAAGTATCAGGTGTAATTCCGGCCAAAATTTTATAATTCCGGCCAAAGTTGCAAAATTATTTTTGACCAAAATTATAGATTTATTAATAATATTTGATAATTAATAACTTTTGAACTACTGGACCAAATTTGATTATTCAACTACCAAAATGATCCTCTCAATGAGAGGGTTCTAGTGAGCCCAAAATCGTTAAAATCCAATCACAGGATCCTGTGATCAGAATAGATTTGTGTTACTATAAAGTTCTATAATTTATTAAATAATTATAACCCATTTATAGCAACACAAATTTATTTTGATCTTAGGATCCTGTAATTGGTTTTAACGATTTTGGGCTTGTTAGAATCCTCTCATTGAGAGGATCATTTTGGTAGTAAAACCATTGAAATTGGCCATAGATCAGAAGTTATTAACAATTAAAAATTAATCTTTAATTGTTAATAACTTCTGATCTACTGGGCCAATTTTGATGATTTTACTACCAAAATGATCCTCTCAATGAGAGGATTCTAACAAGCCAAAATTGTTAAAATCCAATCACAGGATCCTGTGATCGAAATAAATTTGTGTTGCTATAAATGGGTTAGAATTATTTAATAAATTATATAACTTTTATAGCAATACAAATCTATTCTGATCACAGGATTCTGTGATTGTACTTTAACGATTTTGGGCTTGTTAGAATCCTCTCATTGTAAGGATCATTTTGGTAGTAAAATCATCAAAATTGGCCCAGTAGATCAGAAGTTATTAACAATTAAAGATTAATTTTTAATTGTTAATAACTTCTGATCTACTAGGTCAATTTCGATGATTTTACTACCAAAATAATCCTCTCAATGAGAGGATTCTAACAAGCCCAAAATCATTAAAATCCAATCACAGGATCCTAAGATCGAAATAAATTTGTGTTACTATAAATAGGTTATAATTATTTAATAAATTATAGAACTTTTATAGTAACACAAATCTATTCCAATCACAGGATCCTGTGATTGGATTTTAACGATTTTGGGCTCGCTAGAATCCTCTCATTGAGAGGATCATTTTGGTAGTTAAATTATCAAATTTGGTCCAGTAGATTAAAAGTTATTTACTTTTAAATGTTATATTTAACTTTTTAATAATCATAAAATCTGATTGGCTAATTGGGGTATCAGGTGTGGGTGGGTGGGGTAGGAGTGAGGTGGGCTCATAGTAAACAAAAATCAGCTGATTTCTGGAAGCTTCCTTATTCCTATTTAGCATCAATATTTGTGCTCTATACTCTGCTCTCGGAATTAGCATTTTATTGTTTATATATATAAGATAGCTAAGCATTATTTTTTTCTTCTTCATGCAGTGAGTTTACGCCCAAACCTCCTGCTCTATGATCTTTTTAACACATTTTTGTGCATGTTTTTCTAATATCCAGACTTCTAGAAATCTTGCAATCTGGTCCTTTCTCTTTGCTACAACTTAATCTTTTTTTTCATCTATTTCTACTGTAGCTGACTTATCGTTACAATTTAGGACTACTAACTTAGACTTTTTTCCATTTATTTTAATATCATTTAGCTAATAAAACTCATTAGCAACTGCTAAAATATTTTCTATATCCACTTTAGATCTAGTGATCCACATGATATAATCTGCATATGTCAGAATAGCTTGTCACAGCTTTTCTTTTCTGCCTTTTCCTGTGGTTAAGTCAGTTGGCTACTCAACTTCTATAGAATATCCAAATGAGTCCTGTTTTTGTATTGTTCTGACTAGCGGGTCATAATATATACACCATACCAAAGCCAACACTATCTTTCTTTGATTAATTCCGTCTTTTGCAACTACCTCTTTGCTGTACCCAAAGGCTATTACCACTTCAAATTTTCTTTTTTTTATATAGGTCAATAAGAAAATCAACAATTTTTTTCGTCAATTTAATTCTCTTTAGTAACAGTTCTAACATTTCCAAGCTTACTGAATCAAAAGCTTTTTTAATGTCTTGCATCAACACCTACAGCTCTTTATTTTTTTCCTGTGCATCTTCTAGGATATTGTTGAGTATTTGTATTGGGATATTAGTACAATTCCCGGCAAGCCTGCATAGTTACAACCTTTTAGGATGTTTTTCCTTTTGAATTTTTGACCTAATCTTGTATTTAAGATATGGACTATCATTTTCCTGAGTGTTTCAAGGAGCATTATTGAGTGAATATTAAATAAGTTAAAATTCCAAAATTTACTTTTTGGGATCGGGTACAAAATCCCTTTTTTCATTAGCTTGGAATCTTTTCCGCTCTTATACAAGGAATTGCAAATTCATGCAAGATCTTTTCTGCTTTTGGACTAGCTTTCTTAAGTAATGGATACATAATTCCTGTAGCCCCTAGGGCTGAGTTGTTCTTCGTTTTCTCTAACACTTCATACCATTCCTGTTCACTTACTTCTCCATATACCATACACTCTCTATTTCTTGTAATGGTTTATAGGCCTTGGTTCACCTTTCGTTTATACACCTTGTTTTGACCTTTCTCTTTTCGTACTATTTACAAAAGTGATCTGCTGCTCTTTCTTTTATTTCCTTCTTATCAGTAACCAATTGTTTTTTTCCTTCATTGTTTATTACTATTCTATCTAGTGTAATCCTATTACTATGTCTATCTAAAAGGCTATTTATCATTCTTCTTTGGTCTGAAATTAGCATATCCCCTTTCTCAATTCTTTATCTTATTTTCTCTTCTTTTAATCTTCGTTTTTTCGTTATCCAAAAGTTATACTGTTGTTTCCACTTTTCTTTTACTTTTTCTAGAATTTCTTTTGTCTATCTTTGTGGTATCTCCTGTTCCGTCATTTCCAAACTTTGAAGAATTTTTACTATGGATCATCCTTCGCTAACTCTATACTCTTCCCTATATTGTGTTTACACTTTCTGCACACTTTATTAAGCAATTTAACCTTATTTCTTAAAGCCTTAATCTCTGTATTTGAACTGTCTTGTACTATCTCCTTCTTTTTGTGCTTCATAGGAAGATGTTTTTTTGCTGACCCAATAATGCAGTCTTAGATAAGTTTCCACTTTTTATTCAGATCATCAAGGTCTGTTTCCTTTTTCTTGTGAATACTTTTGGAGATATCTTTCCATTGCGCACTTATGGCCTTTTCCAAATGTTGTGTATATGCTATCCAATATTCTTCATTTACTTCTTTCATATCTATAATCAGTCTTGCAAAGTTGGAGTTTGGCCTCTTAGAGTGACTTGTTTTTACGAAGCTTATCTGTTGTTATATTTGCCATTACAATAACATGATTACTTGCTGTAGTTGTTGTCATATCTATATATTGTACTTCCAAAATAGTTCCTTTTAATTCCTTAGAAACCCATATGTAATCGATAAGTGATTCCATTTGACTATTGCTCCAAGTATGCTCATATCTGTTTGGATTTATCCACTTGTATGTATTTGTAAATCCACTGTCTTCTAGTTCTCAGAAGGTATTTTCTGTCATTCTATTTCTTTTACCATCTCTACCTCTACAGATTGCTTCTTCCTGTCTTTCATAATTAAAATTCCTAGCTAAAATAAATCTTCTTCTTTTCTTTCGTTTTTCTTCGATTTTGTTTCTTAGAAATTTTTTAATTTCAGCTCTGGTTTTGTCATCTGTAGGAGAAGCATATACTATAATGATGCTGAAATCTATTTTCTTGAACAATAGAACTAGTTCTATACCGTAAGCACCCAATTTGTTTACTTGGACTACGTGTTTTGCCCATTATTTCTAATTAAGATACCAATACCGAAACTCTTCTTTTTTTCTTCTATTGCTTCAGTCCAAAAACCTACTATGTTCTTCTCCTGATTTAACGGTCATTTACCTTCTTTCTCTGCTAAATTATTTTCACAAATTTCTACAATGTCTAGTTTATCTTTTTCCATTAAGTCTACTAATGCTTTAAGTTTTCCTTTATTATTTCTAATCCCATTAATATTATAAAAACCAAACCTAAGTACACTCAAATCCTTTTTAATGTTCATCGGGGAAGTTTTAATAGTGCAGAACCACGCAGATTTTTAAAAAAAAGCAATTATTAAAAATTAATGCAGATCTATGACCCTGCTAGCGATTGTTGAAGAAATTTTTTTTTATTTTCTGCGCAAATTTAATTTTCTGCACAAATCTTTAACAATTAACAATTCAATAATCTGCACAGGTTGTAAAAAATAAAAAAAATAACAAAAAGCGAATTATAAAAAATTACTATATGCTTGCCTAAATATTAAATACTAGCTAATTTTTCATATATTAAATAATAAATCAAATATTCATATATTTTTTTTATATTTTACCAATTAATTTTATTACAAAATACAAAAAAAAATTAAAAAAAAAAAAATACAAAAAATAAATACAAATTACAACATAAACCCAATTCCAACTATCATGTACATCCCAACTATTATGCCACATCCCAATATAGCACTATGTTCCCACCATCATACTAAATCCCATACTAACTATTATACTATGCTCATACTAACTATTGTGCTACTAACTATCATGCTATATCTTGCTATGTCCCGAACTATTATACTACGTCTATTGTGCTATATACGTTTTACTATTGTGCTATCCATAATAACATTCGTACTATGTTCATTCTAAAGAAAAAATGAACCATTAGTAATATATTACAAAAAAAAGAAAACTATCGTAAACCAGATACTAACTATAGTGCTACGTCTATTCTAACTATTGTGCTAAGTTTGGTACTATGTTCATTTCATTCTAAAGAAAAAAATGGTAGTACTATCTAGGGGTTAGTAAAATTACGGGGGCCAACTCAAATATTACACAAGTTTAATTGTAATACAAAAATTGTCATTTTATATGAAAATCATATAAATTTATATATATCGTGTTTGACTAGTCAAAGTCTTGATTATTAATTTTTTAAAACTAACATGTTTATTGGAATATCTTTTTTTTTTGAAACTCGAAATAGACAAGGGTGGGCTGCTGTTAATAGAAATCAAGCAAATTTTTTTTAGTACCTTTTTTTTTAAAAGTTTAAATCAAAATAACTTAACAAAAACTTGATCAAATTTGATAAATTTTTTTTAAATTAATTCTATAAGTTTATAAAATTAATTTAAAAAAAATTTTATCAAATTTGATTAAATTTTTGTTAAGATATTTCTGTTCAAAGTTTCAAAAAAATTTTATTATAAAAAATTTGCTTAATTTCTATTGACTCAAGTCCAGGTAAGTAATTAATCATAAAGAAATTTTATAGCTGTTTTTTTATCGTTAAAAAAACTGAATCATAACTTATATTTACACTCAATTAGACATATCTGATTATCCTGCCCTTGATATCATTCTATTAAATAAGACACTTTCATTAAAACAAGCATTAAATAAAATTGTACACCTGCAGCTTAATCTTCTTCAAGCTCAAGACAGATTAATCAAGAATTTAATAAAAGTTCAGATAACTTTAACTTATTTTGTTGTTATTGATCTTCAACTTAATTTTTGCTTATTAACGTTAATAGAATTTTTTTAGTAATCCAAATCTTAATTCGTCCATACAAAAAATTAAATCAAAAAAACTCTTGTGAAACAAAAACATGCATTTACCAAAAAATAATTCAAAAAGTCAAAGAGGTGCAGCTCATGAATTATTAATTAATGGTATGTTAAGAATTGTTTGTTTTTATATAATGTTCATAAAATTGATTTTATTTAATTTATATTTAGATTGTCCAGTTTAAAATAACTATACGAATAGCGAAATCTGCCAAAAGTAGATATTCGGATGAAGAATATAATTTTGAGGCTATGATAAAGACGGCAATAACTAACTAAAAATAAAAAAAGGTATTAAATAGTTTTTGAAATTAGTTCACAGTAACAATTAATATAAAAGCATAGACACAGCAAGGAACGAAAAAGGTATTTAAATAGTATTTGAATTCGCTAAAGCGACTAAAAAGCAAATAAAATTATGCACTTTGTAGATCATTTTTGGTTTTGTTATTAAAGACTAAGAAGCAAATAAAAATTATGCACTTTGTAGATCATTTTTGATTTTGTTATTAAAAACTAAGAAGCGAATAAAAATTATGTACTTTGTAGATTAATTTTCATTTTTTAGATTTTTTTTATTTGTTACATTGTTACTTATTTGTCACATTGTTAATTGTCATCTTTAAAATTTTTTTTGTGAGTGACTCAGATGCAATCATATTAAAAACATAGTCGTGAGTCATGAGTCACTTATATATATTTTTTTATTTTTTATTTATCACATTGCTCATCACATCTATATAATATTTATTGTGATTTAAAAATTAAAAATTATGCACTTTGTAGATCAATTTTCATTTTTAGTTTTTTTATTTGTTATATTGATATAGATGTACTTATTTTTATTATTAATTATTATTTTAGATGTCAATAAATTGACGTGCAGTAATACTAAAAAAAAAGGTGAATTACGAAGTTCAAATATAATCTTAATGCAAGAATCTTGAAATTGGCAAAGGAGTTGGGAGGTCGGAATATAATTATAATGAATAGTAGTTCTTTCAAGAGCCGAATAGAGAATTTAAAACAATTATAGAAGTATTGATAGAACATGATAGATTGAAAAATTGGGAAAAACTCGGAAAAAGAGATGTATAGTACATAAACCAGTTGCTAGACCCAATGGGGGATAGACTAGTAACGTGGTAGCAGATTAAGAAATTGTCCAATCAAAGATCAAGTAGGAAAAAAGCAACCTGGTTTTAGTCAATAGAAAATATTACTTTGGCAAACATCCATACTCATAAGGTAAAAGAGGCATTTAAGATACAAGGACCAAATGGTTTAGCCCTAAAGCTACAACACAAGCCAATTTCAAAGAAAAGAAACAAAAGAGAATGGGTAATAGTGGATGAAAATAAAGAAAATCGGCCAACCATTGGTCGAGTAATGACAAAAAGGTCATATTTCACAGATATTATTTGCTATAAGAGTAATGGTAAAAGCAAAAATCAGACGGAAGAGAAAAATCTTAACAAAGTGATCCAAGAAAAGTCGAATAATAGAGTTAAAAGAATGAGAACAGAAAAACTAATAGATATATCACCATGGATGAAATATACAAAAGGAGAGCTGAACCTAGAATTGGAGCCAAATTACTTTACAGAACAAGGAGAGATAATTAGTATTTCATCGAAGCAAGTTAGAAGTCTGCGGAGTAGAAAGGAGGTGATAAGGGTAGTAATCGAAGAACCAAGTTTAGAATTAATAGATAGGATAATAGAAGGACAAGAAAAGAGACAGGAACTGAAGGAAGCATTGTATGAAAATTGGGAAGAAGATATTTTGTGGTTTTATATGGATGGGTCATGTAAAGTAGTAGATAATAGGAAGGTATTAGGATATGGAGTTGTACAAATAGATAGAGAGGGAAAGGTTGTAAGAGATACCAAAGGCAGAATTCAGAACTGGATTTTATCCACATGACCAGAGCTAATGGCAATTTTAGAAGCTCTTCTAATGGTACCGCCTAAAAGTAAGGGTTATTATTAGATCCAATAGTAGTGCAGCGATAATTTTAGTTAAAAAGGTTATTGGTAGGCCCAGAACACGAGAGTGGATGAAAATAAATAACCCTACGTTACTTGTGGCGATAAAGGTAGTAGTTCAGAGCAAGGAAATAGAGGTGGTACTCGAGAAGGTAAAGGCTCATGCAGGGGACAAACAGAATGAAAGAGCAGATCGAATAGCAAGAGCTGATTGAATAGCAAAAGAAGGAGGAGAAGTAGATGCCCCAACAGGAGTCAAGCAGGTTATGACTGAAAATATGGTCTTTCGGCCAGTCTGGAACGGGTTATAGATAGAATGCTCTCTGAGAGAATTTATAAAGCAGATTTTAATGATGGCTACTAGAGCAGAGTGGACATTCAATCAAGGAACCTACAATAAGATCCACCAAAAGAGAGTAAACCAAAAGAACTAGAAACCCTTTTTTGCCTGATGAAGAAGCATAGTAAGCTATAGGCCGAGAGTCGAAAAGAAAACAGCACATGGAGTTTTCGTATAAAGTGCATAAATAAGCTGTTGCCGACTCCGATGAAATGACGAATACACAACCCAGAGATGTATTAAGATGTTCAGTGTAGGAAATGCAAAAAAGAAAAAGAATCTTTTGAGCACTTACTACATGCCCACATGATAAAAAGGTATAGAAAGAAGAAATCCTGGATAGTATTAAGGAAGAGTTAAGGCATAAGGATGTGATAGTTTTAGACCTAGACCGGCTAAGAGAAGTCTTTATATCCAGGGATATGAATGAGTATAAGAATCGGCATATAGAGTGGTCAAGAGGGTTTCTGGTGGATGATATAGGATCATCTTTGAAAAGAATGAACCTTTCTAAAAATTAGTGCTTGGACCCGTGAACCCTTATCCGGATATTCGCACAGTTAACGTATATCCAGGTGTTATAAACGTCTCACGAATGGTACCCGTTATCCGTCAATCTTAAATGGATAATCTAATGGATAACTGCGGGTATCCACAGTATCCACGGGTATTTGTAGTACCTGTAGTATCCGCAGTATCTGCGGTATCCGCAGGTATTTGTGCCACTGTCCCACTAATTTTCAAATCAGCTGTAATGTATCTTACCAGAAATTTCATAGGTGAGATATATAAATGATAATCTTTTTTTAGTAAATTGTTTTTTATATATTTAATAAGTTTATTATTTTTGAAGTTACACTATTTTTTTTTGTATAACAAAAAAACCTCGTAAAGAGCTCAGTCAAGAACAACGAAGCCGTATTATTGGCGCTTACTTTTGTAGTTTTAGACCACTTCATATTGCCCAAGCTTTTGATTTCCCAAAGTCAATGGTGTATGATACTGTTAATCGGTACAATGAAACAGGCTCAGAATACCCAAGCAAACGCCCTGGTCGTCAAGAAGTATTTTCTGAACGTAAGAAACGTGCTTGAGTACGTATTGCAAATAATAATCGTAGAGTACCATTGGCTGTTATTACAAATGAGCTGAATCTCCAACTTGGAACGACACTTACCACCAAAACCACCCGAAAGTACCACAATTTAGGCTTGAAAAACTGCGTAGGCTGTAAAAAACCTTTTTTAAATGAAAAAAAGCAAGAGAACGAAAAAAGTGGTGTCATGAACATTTAAAAGGAAAAACAAATGGCAAATTGTCATTTTTAGTGATGAGTCAAGGTTTTGCTTTTACAAATTGACGGTCGTGCAAGAGTTTGGCACCGAGTTGCTGAAAGATATCATAGAGAATATATAAATACAACCGTGAAGTATGGTGGTGGTTCTGTTATGTTCTGGAGTTGATTTTCTTGGTGGGGAGTTGGACCGTTAGTGGAAGTAAAAGGTAATATGAATTCAGATAGTTATGTCAATGTACTTGCGAAATATTTTTCCTTTGGCAAATTCTTTATTAAAAAAATATCCGGATGAAATAGATTTAATATTTCAACAAGATTTAGCTTCTATTCATATGTCAGATTATTCAGAATGGTGGATGAAATTTCATGTTTTCAACATATTAGATTGGGTGCCATATAGTCCTGATTTGAATCTCATCAAAAATCTTACGTAATAGAAGGCCAGCACCCGAAACTCATGAAGAATTGGTTATATAAAAGAAGAATGGTATAAAATATCACGTGAGTATATTCATTCGCTATCTGTAGTACACAGGTCAAAAACCAATATATCGGGTATCTATCGGGTACCATATGACTATAATTAAAAAATAAATAAAATGCTACATATCGGTGACCTATCATATATATATCGTATAGTTTGGCTAATCTTATATCTATCAGGTATCTGATATGTATATGTAATAAAAATAAATTTTAAATCTACATATATTATAATTCTAAATCATTGTTTACAGTACAAATATTCTATATATTCAAAAAAATATATCCTTTAAAATATAAAAAATAATTTTAGCACTTAAATTTTTTTTAATTTGATACTATACATGAGGACGAAATTGTTTCGGGTTCTAAAACCCGAAATTAAAACTTAAAGACGAAATTGTTTTTGATCTATTTTACTTGAAAGACGAAATTATTTGATTCTTTTTTTGAATAGACGAAATTATAAGGAACCTATTTATATAAATTTTATTAGTTCTTCCTTATAAAAAATTTTAATTTTCTCTAATAAAGACGAAATAGGCCTTTTTTAAAAATCAATTTCGGTGGCATCACTATTTGATATATATCGGGTACCCGATAAATACAGTATTAACTAGCAATGGGAATTTCTAATTGTTACAAATTGTTAATGATAATTTCTAAGCAATTAATAAATAAATTATTCAATATACATAGAACAGTCATAGAACATTATCATAGAAAATAATTCAATCAATAATTTAATCAAATCATTGATTATATCAACGATTGTTTGTATTTATTTAGTATATTTAAAGGAAATTAATACATATATAAGAATATTTGATCTAAACAATTATATTAAACTATTATTGGATATTGCAATACTTGTTGTTATGAAGTAGATGAAATAATAGATATTTTCATAAGTTCTTGACCAAATTTAATGAACATTTTATAAATATAAAAAAAATAGCTTTTAGGGAGGTAACAGTTGGATCCTAGGTCTACCTTTAAAGGTTATAACTGCACCTAAAAAAGCTATTTATTATAAAGAATAAATATAGTAAATAACATATTTTTGCGGACCAAACAATCACTTTTGCTTAAGTACTGAGCTATCTAATGGTAATTATCAGCCCATTTAGTCTAATAACAAACATAGTCAGAGGCCCTATCGCTCATTATTAGAGACAAAATTTTTTGCTTGACTATATCTATTCGTCTAAATAGATCTAGCAATTGTTTTATCAACACAAAAGGTAAAAGAATTAATCTGCTAAACAATTCCGTAAAGTAGTCTTTAAAATTAAATTTTCATATGACCAAACTTTAGTATCAGTCGGTAAATCTGTACTTTGAACAATTCCCTATTTAATAACATGATCCCAAATTTTCTCTTCATCCATCTCACTTAATAAGTGAAATTAGTGCATTTTCTGGAAGTGAGATAAAATTTTCTGACAAATTAATCAAGATGAAATTCGAAAGCAACAAGGATGAGTTCAAAAATAAAACAATGCGTCTTGATCTTCTTCTAACAAAACCACTCCTCTGTAAATATATCTATTAAATTAGTAAGTTTAATAATTTAAAAATTAGTTCTCACATATACATGATACATAAACTGAGTAACCATCATCTTAGTGATCCGTAAGAATGTTACTTTAAAATAAAGGTTTAGTTTAAATGTACATTTAATCAAGCCCGAATGAAATAACGATTTTTTAGATACTTTACCCTATGAAGTAAGCCAAGCCGTAATTTATAACCTCAATATTCGTTGAGGACACGTTTCTCCACACCCCGAACTAACAGAATATTTAAAAAACTATTGTCAAAAAGAATATGGAATAAATAAATTGCAAAAATTACTTAATGATTGAGAAAAATAATAATATTATGTCAAGACTAAGAACCGAGCTGCTAACTAATCGATTTTTAGCAATTACTAAACAACAAAAAGGAGAAATGATTGCTCTCTATAATCGACACTTATCTAATCATTATTTCAAAATGTTGAATAGAAAAATGCTTTAAATTAATCGTTTTAATGTTATTTTTATCCTTGTTAATATTTGCTAATTCATTATGGAAATACAAAGATCTGTATCTTAAAATATTAGTATGCGCTTGAATATTTTATTATTTGGTGAATCCCCATTAATGCGAATTTGACTTCATTGATATAGCATAACGTGTTTTATTATAATTGGTGATCATATCGGGTTGGCGGGTTGATTTACAAAAATTGCTATGCTAAACATAGTTAGCATCAAATGATCATTCAAGTTGACGGCAAAGTCAACAGATCAAAAAGGGAGCTAATAGCCAGCTCGCATATGTGGGTGGGAACTACCGGTTGACTCTACAAATAGCTAAATCAATTATACATCAAATGCGGATATATGCTATATGTCACACTGAAACAAACTAATAAAGTTCAGTATTCAGCATTATATGCCCAAACAAGTAGGAATCACAAGCATGCGATCCTGTTCGATTTGGTATTTTATTGTTTTTTTTATTTATTAAGGGCAGTGTCATTAATCACCTGATTATTTTTTATCAGAGACCTACCCCCCTCCCTCTTCCTTAATATATAAATAGTCAGGTTCTTATATATATTTTTAACTTTTTTTATCCCTCTCCCCCCCTAAAAAATCACCTGATTTTTGTTACTCCCCTAACTAGCCAGTAACTTCTATTTTCTGTACCCACGAGTTTTATAAAACCCGTAAAATAATAAAATTATATTCTAAAATATAACATTAAAGATTATAACTAGTTTTCACCCTAGGTAATATGGGTGAAGATCGTCATTGTTTACATGATCACACTGTTATACAACATCAAGATCTATAAGTTTTTTTTTTTTTTTTACAGTATTTCTTTTTTTTTTACCGTAGTTGCTTTTAGTTTAGTCACGTATTAACTTTTGCAATTTCTCTTTTCTTGGCTTTTAGATATGGTTTTGTTGGTATCGTCGCTTTGGTGTCGTCGTTGCTTTGGTGTCGTCGTTGCTTTGGTGTCGTCGTCGCTTTGGTGTCATTGCTTCGGTATCGTATAGTTGGAATGCATTTTACTTTTGAACTTTCTTTTTTTTTAGTTATGTACGTTTTGCTTTTTTTAGCGTCGCGTCACTGTTTTTTGGTGCCTTCAACTTTCTTGGTCATCGTTTGTTAGTGCTTTGTATATGCAATTGCATTGCTTGCTATGCCTTTAGTTAGTGGTTAGATCATTAGAGTATAGTTACAATGCATTTTACTTTTGAGCTTTTGTTTTTTAGTTTGTGGCATTTTACTTTTGGTATGTTTTGCTTTTTTTAGTGCCACGTTGTTGTTTTTTGGTGCCTTTAATTTTCTTGGCCGTCGTTTGTTGGTGTGGAACTTAATAGTGCTTCATTTTTTTGGCTTTTAGATAACGGTTTTGATGTTTTTCGTCGTTGGGCTAGTGTTGTTAGTTGGTATCGTCGCTTTGGTGTCATCGTTACGGTACCGATTCTTATATAACTTCGGTACAAGGTTTTTTTAATATCGCGGCTGATGATGAAATTTTGGTACGTTGTCCTATAGGGTTAGGGTTAGGGTATGGGGTTAGAATTAGTACTAGTTAGATAATATACTGATATAGTTCAAGTTCGATTTTATTTAATAAAAAAAATTTTTTCAACTTAGTGTCTGAAATTGACAGAGCATAGGATCAATTTCTATTCACATAACAAAAAAATTAACGTTAGGATTTGGGTTAGGGTTAGGGTAAGGTTCGGGTTAAGTTTAGGGTTAGGGTATGGGTTAGGATAAAGGAGCAGAGCGGAGGCGATAGCCGTAGCGAGCGACTAGTTTTTATAATAAATGTGATTTTTTTGCAAAGCAAACATTTTAACGTTATACTGAGCCTGATTTTTAATTGGCCAGCTGCTGATTAAAGATCATGTGAATTAAAATTTGATCTTACGTCCCAGTATTGTACTTGTACTTTTGATTGACTCCTGATCCTATACCCGACCCGACTTCCGACCCGACTTCCAAACTAGGTGATATCACCTAGGGTGAAAGTTAGCAACAGTCAACATTAAATATTTGATACGGTCTGTGAATTAGTCGTCATGATGAAGATTTATAATAAAACAAAAAACTATTCTTAGGTTTAATAAGTTTAAATTATAGTAGCTTCACTTATACTGCAGTATTAATCACTTACGAGAGTTAACAAAGGTAGTACCTTGATCCTATTCTTTAATTAAAGGCTATTCAAATTGAATTTGAATACTACTTTGTATATAACTTGAATCTGGACGAATCTGGATTCAATTATTCAAACCGTATTCTATATGAATCGTTAGTACGATGGGTGGCACTTCGTGCTACACATGTTGTTTAGTACATTTGGTCAGTGTTGGCAATTTTTTGCGGTTAATTTTTTTAGCAATTGGTTGGCAAACGCCCAACAGCCAATTGGCTAATATTTAAATTTCGGTCAAAAATTTCTAACGATTTTAATAAAAAAGACTATACTGTATTAGATTGCTTGTTGCGGTTTTATTATAAGGTATTAAATAATAAATTATAAGGTATTAATAAATAAGAAAAAACTATTTTTTTTAACAAATAAATAGTATTTAAGGCTTAAATACAGTTAATATAAAGATTAACGTTAATACGGATAAAGTAAATAACCCGTAATTTTTTATATCATAAAATAGACATAAGCCACTAAGTCTTAAATACACTGCCGCCAAGTTCAGGAATCGATCTTTTTAAAGAAAATCGGCGCAGATTTAATCTGAAATCGAGACCTACTAGAATGTGTAAGAAATTTCATCAAAAAAAGTATAAATAAACTGTAAGTTTGCAAGGTGGGTGGTTGGGCGGACAGTACTCTAATAGTATAGTTTACGAATTTGAAATTGTAAATTTAAATAGAGTAATGTATAGAGTATATAAAATGTAAAGAATTTTTTATGCTAATTTGGCATGATCTGATTCCTAAAGGAGAGTATACAAGGCAAAGACAGGTTGATCTTTGATCAAGTATTTTCACGGTAATTTTAATTAAAATAATATAAAAAAAATCCAAAAAAAAAGGAAAAAACCAAATATGGAAAACAACCATAATACAAGAAAAGTACCGAATTATGTATTCTACGTTAAAAAAAAAAAAGTATTAAGCCAAAATAATGTAGCTTTTACTGAAAAAAAAATAGCCAAACAAATATAGCAAAACATTCAGTTTGTTCTGTACTATACGTTATTTTTTTTATATAATATTTATTTTTATTTAATATTTTTTTTTGGTTATTTTTAACTTTTTTTTTAATTTTGTTTTATTTATTTTTTTTTAATATTGTCTTTTTTTTAATTATAATTTATTTTTTATTTATATTAATTTTTTTTATCTGTTTTTGGTTTTTTATCGTTATTTTTATTTTTTTTTATTTTCGGGGGTTATTTCTGTATTTTTAGTTATTTTACGGTTTTTTTTATTTAATTAATAATTTTTTTTTATTGATTTTTTTTAGATGATAATCATGTTATACAAGATCAGTATATCGGTAAGTTAAATTGTTTTTTTGTTTTTTTTTTAAATTTACTTTTTTTTTAACAGAATCTACTTTTTTTTTGATTTTTGGGTTCTCGTCGTTGGAGTCGTTCATTTCGGTCCTTCTTTCGTCGTTGGAGTCATCCATTTCAGTGCTTGTTCCTTGTTGACAGTGTCGCTGCTTTTTGTCGCTTGTCGCATCACTACTTGCGTCATTCGTCGTTGGGTATCGTCACCTTGGTGTTGTAGTTGGGTGTCGTCTATACATGTTGGCAAAATCCCAAATTACTATAGTTTGGGATTTGTCCGCGCCCAAATCCCAAATACATCCCAAATTAATTTCTCAAAAACTTTATTAATAATCTTTATTTAAACAAATAGTAGATATTCTTATTGTTATAAATAATATATTTGCAAAATTTTAAGACTATTTCTTTGATTTAATCTTTTACAGATAGCAATTGTTTATTTGAATTTAGGATTTGTCTGTGTTTTGCTAGCAAGTATAGTGTCGTCGTCTTGGTATTATTGCTGTGGAGCTGTAATTTCGGTGTTGTGGATTTTGTTGCTTGCTGTATGCTTTGCTGCTTGCTTGCTATTTGCTTCACGTCCTTGTTGGTTTGTATTTCTTGTTTGCCGTATTATAGTGTTATTTTGGCACAGTACGATTTTGTTGATCCGTGTTAGCATCGTTTCGCCATTGGTCTGATGGTATATGAAGTCTTTTGAGCCAAGGTAGAGTTAGCATGAGTTTAGGGATAGAGTATTTTTAGGTAAGTAATAGTTAGAGCGGTTTTGTGCTTTCTTGTATTTCTGACTTGTGAACTGTTTTTAATGCATCTTTTTTTTCTAGGTTGTTAAGGACGTTTTGAATTTTCTTGGGCAATAATTTCTTTGTTCTGGTTAATAGGTGTATTTGTACTATTGTCAATGAATTTAGTTGTTAGGGTTAGAGTTAATTACAATTATCTAGATTGAATAGATTAGAGTAGTTTAGTTTTGATTAAACAGTATTAATTGTTGATGCTATAATATAATTGTATAATTTGTCATATAAGCTTAATAATTTTTTTTTGTATATATTTAATGCTACAAATTGTTATTGTTATGTATATAGTAAAATAAATTAAATAATTTAAATAATGTAATATGTACAGTATGTCCGTTATGCTGATATGTATATGATATATATATACTATTTATATCGGGTACATGATGTATTACAGAATTTATATATGCGATATATATATGGCATGTATACAGCATGTATACTATATGTGTATCATATGTGTCCGATATGTGTCCGATATCCTACATGAGTCGAGCACATATTGGGTATGTGTATAAATATATCTTACACATATCGGTCACATATTATATATATATAGTATACATATCAGGTACCCGATATTATACCGATGTGCATCGTTTTGACCTGTGGTATGCTCGTGTGATGGCAATTTATAAGGCAAAAGGATGGTATTCGAAATATTAAAATGTGGTTTTTTTTTTAAAATTTAGTTCTAAAATATTTTTTTTATTTTATATAATTAATATAATTATATTATATAAAATATAATAAATAAAGATTATATATAAATTTGATGCTTAAATGTTTTATATAAAATTTCCAGTAATTTACTTCTGGGCACTGTAGTTACTCAGATATCTGTAGAATTAATCGGATATCTGTGGGATCAATTGGTTATTTGTAGGGTTATCCGGTTATCCATAGGTTTATCCAGTTATCCGCAAAATAAAAACTGACGGTTACCCGTATCCGGCTTTTATAAAATGGGTAGAGTAAAACGGGTGACTGGATATCCGGGTCCAAGCACTACTAAAAATAAGGCCCGGGATGTAGCTATGGCTTTTCTCAATAAATGGTTGACTGTCTTCCAGAAAGAAATATGGAAAGAACGTTGCTCAATAGTTAACGAATAGGAAAAAGACTGTAGAATTACTCGAGGTCAGAAAAGAAAAAGGACCAAGAAGAGGAAAAAAAAGAAAAGGAAACCGGAAGAAAAAAAGAAAAATAGCGATAACCCGGAAGAGGGGTCAGAAGAAAAAGAATCAGTAGTAAAAGATAGAAGCCCGNAGGAAACCGGAAGAAAAAAAGAAAAATAGCGATAACCCGGAAGAGGGGTCAGAAGAAAAAGAATCAGTAGTAAAAGATAGAAGCCCGAGATGGAGCTGGACAGAAATTCTAAGTATCATGAAGGAAGAAGTATATGCATGGATTGGACAAGGGGTCTATGCGAGCTAGAATATAAAATAGATGGTAGTTTTGATAGGCGGCAAACCCTGACCGTAAATCTAGGCAGTTTTTTTTTATTGAAAAAGAAGGAAAAGTTTGTTATAGCAGGTTACACTTAGGTATCTCTAAGACAACTAAGTGGGTCACACTTTAGTATTAGTGCCAAAAATAGCAGACTTTGTAAAATAAAATAGTACATTTTAAAATTTACAAAAGTAAAATAAAGTTGTGGCAAGACTGCCGAATTAAAAAAAAAAAAAATCTATATGCACAATGTGCTCATGTGCATATGTTTTTAAAAAGTTTCACATATTTTTGGCTAGAAATATGCACAAAATTCACATACTTTTGGGCTAAATAGTGCACCAAAATCATTAGTAAAATTAGAAGTTGTGCATATAGAGCATACTATGCACATAATTTATTGTATGCATATTCAGATTTATCTATATAAATTTAACTATAACATAGCTATATAGTGCACAAGTTTTTAAAATTGTTCACATAAATTATGTGTACAATGTGCACAAGATTTATATACTTTTGGGATCAGATTTTATACACTGACCAGAAAATTACTTTTATTTCCACCATTGTATTATTTCAAATTTTAAATAAAAAAAATCAGAATAAAAAATAATAATAATAATAAAAAAAAAAAGTGAACATCAGCGAAATATAATAACGTAAACTTGCGTAAGTTATTACGGCCCGAAATATTGCGCAATAATTACGGTCTAGACGAAATATTGCACAAATAATTGAGAAATATTGAGCAATAAATAACGTAATATTATGAAATATATTACGCAAAATTAAGAAAATTATAGCGTAATATTACGTTATATATTGCGCAATATTTCGAATTAATTCAAAACAATTCGAATAGACGTAAATGGTTCAAACAGCAAAATATTTAAAACTAAAAGATAGCTACTAATAAGTAAGTAAAGATAATCAATTCAAATTTATCAAATTCGATTCGAAATATTTTGGTGAATTTCAAATTAATTCGAAATAAATTAAATATAAATAATATATCAGCGAAATATAATAACGTAAACTTGCGTAAGTTATTACGGCCCGAAATATTGCGCAATAATTATGGTCTAGACGAAATATTGCGCAAATAATTGCGAAATATTGCGCAATAAATAACGTAATATTATGAAATATATTATGCAAAATTACGAAAATTATAGCATAATATTATGTTATATATTGCGCAATATTTCGAATTAATTCGAAACAATTTGAATAGACGTAAATGGTTCAAACAGCAAAATAT
>QKWP01001516.1:0-36333 GCA_003550325.1 Gigaspora rosea
GTGGGATTTGGGATTTGGGATTTGGGTGGGATTTGGGATTTGGGATTTGGGATTTGGGATTTGGGTGGTATTTTAAAGTTTTTAATTTTGCCAACATGTATATATACGGTATAAATAACGGTATGATAACGGTATAATAACGCGTGATTTAAAATCAGAATTTATTCATATAATATATAATATTATTTTCATTGGCTGTCAATCTATTACATTCATTTCAAATCCATTATCAAATAATTCATCATTATCACTGTTATCACAATTAATTTCCTTAAAATTTGTTTCTTGATCAGTTTTAGTATCATATTTACTATATTAGCTTCTATAAGAGATCGTTAGGTTCTTTAAATTATTAGCAGTTAGTATTATTGATTTAGTTATTTAGCCAAATACAAATGCCATTCATTTATCGAATAACAATTGGTCATTTGGGGTCATTAGCCATTTATCACGTATAATAAGATTTATTGGATAGCATCTAGCAACGTTTTGTTTTACAGAGAACAATAATCAATTATGATTGGCTAAAGTTATTAGATAATTAATTAACCAGAGTTAAATGACCTTCTTAAGTCATTTGAGCTGTGAAATGACCAATGACTGGTCATTTGTTATTTGATCATTTACCATCCCTGCTTGACTTGGTGAATCTTCTATATTAGGTTCTAAAATATTAATAAAAAACTCATGACTATTAAGTTCTACAAGCGTTTTCATGCCTATTCTTATTGGAAAAAGCATTGTTGCTTGATTATTTGAATCTTTTTCAATTGTGATCCACCATTCACAAGAAAAGGCTCTATAATGTACTTCTGGTACTATTTTTCCAATAGAAATAAGTGTTGTTTTATAATTTTTGCGGTTTGTCATTATTTTAATGTAAGAAAAAAAGATTGACTTGACTTGGTATCTCATATGTATTTGCGTTCTAACTAATTTGTCCTATTGTTAAAAAAAAAATTTATCCAACTAATCGATTGCATTTTTTGGTTTGATTTGTAACGGTCCCATATACAGATTTGTCCGGCATGTGCAAAATCAATCTCCGACTTTGTATTGGACGTTACTAAGACAATCAAAAATTTGCAAAAAGTTTATTTTCATTTTGAAAAAAAAAACAAACCAAAAAGCATAAAATATGATATATGCGTAAGTTGTTTGTTTATTATTCATTTGACCTTGTACCTTGGTAAACACAAGCCTCAAGCGGGCATATCGTTTCATTTGTTAGTCCATTGGGAATCAAACCCTATTAAAACGATATAAAAAACATTTTTGAATATTTCTCGTTAAATTTTTGTCCATAGTTATATAAAAAGAAAAAATCTTTTTTAACAAAATGATTTCATATTTGTACTATATATTTCTTTTTATTGTGACTATTTATGCATCACTTCCGGTTAGTAAATGTCCAGGAGAAGATTCTCTTAGAAATTGTCTTGATCAATATCAGTTTAAAGGGCCTGTCCATTTTCGAAATGACTTTTCTGCTTATAATAAAGATATTAAATTTGAATATAATAGATTAATGGTTTACTTTCCGATAGCATTTGTTCATCCGTTAGATGAATTTGATGTTCAAAGTGCTATTCAATGTGCTGCAAAATTAAATATTCCTACTGTTGCAAGATCAGGTGGTCACTCTTATGAAGCCTATTCGTTGGGTGGTCAAGATTGTTCGTTAGTAATTAATCTTGGACACTTTAAGAACATTACAATAGATACAATCTCTCAAACTGCTGTAATCGGAACTGGAATTCCAGTAAAACCATTATATCACAAAGTGCACGAGCATTGGTTTGCATTTCCAGCTGGACTTTGCCCTCTTGTTGGAGTTGGTGGACATATGATGGGTGGTGTGAGTATTATTTAGAAATTTTATTGTGCACTTTCTATATTTTATTTATAAACCTATAATATTAAAAAAAAAATTTTTTTTAATAGGGTATGGGGTTTCTCAGTCGAAAATTTGGAATGGCAGCAGATAATATTCTTGATGCGCAAATTGTTTTAGCAAATGGGACAGTAGTCTACAGCGCTAAAGAATATCCTGAACTTCTCTGGGCTATTCGAGGTGCAGGAAATGCTGGATATGGTATTATTACAGCTTTAACACTCAGGATACATCCTATCCCGAAGATCGTAACTCGTTTAATTATTAACTATGATTTTGATCAGACACCATTACTATTCTCAGTATTGGATCAACTAGGACCTAATTTTCATCAAAATTTAACTCTCTACGTTGTAATCAATTCTGATTCTGATACTGGTCCTTCAACAAGTATTGATTGTATTTATCTAGGATCTGCTGATGAATTTCGACAACATGTTGACGTCCAAGAATTTATTAAATTAAGTAAACCTAAAAATGTAACATATATTGAAAATGATTTATATTATTTTCAAGTGGTTAAAAACATGACGCTTCATGGTTATTATAAATCACCAAGTTTTTTCTTTGATCAGAGAGGGATACCTGATGAAGGAATTAAGTATTATATGCAGTTTATGAAAACTTTTAAATGTAGAGCACACTCAAAGACACTGCTAATTGCTGGTGGAAAAGTTAATGAAATTAGTCGTAATGAAATAGCATATGTTCACAGAGGTTTTAAGTATCATATAGCTATGGCTGTGCCTTTTCCCGATGCGCATTCTGAAGAAACTAAAGAGTGTATTCAAGAATTGGAAAAATTTAACAAGCATTTTCTTCAAAATTATGCTAGTTATGAATGTTATCAAAATTTAATTGACAGGCAATTGGATAATTGGCAATGTAGATATTATGCTGAAAATTTTGAAAGACTAGTGGAAATTAAACGGAAATATGATCCTTACAATTTATTCCGTTGGAATCAAAGTATACCTACTACTACTAATATTTCATGTAATGTTTTATATTAGAGATGGGTTTCATGCGTCGCATTTTATCCATTAAAGTTTTACACAGTATAATGTATACTGTAGTACTGTAGTAAGTAATTTGTTTTGCATTAAGATAAAACATAGATTCAAACGAATTAAGCTTTGTATATTGTATACGTTATTTGTTGAAAACAAATTAAAATTTTATCAAATCTATGCTAATATTTTGACAATGTCACGATTTGTCTGCTCGTTTTCCATATTTATCATTAATAGTACTATAAAGAATTTCTCGCCAACTGTTACAATGGCTTGGTTTTGTCCTGTCTGTGTAAATTTGTGTCGTATTAACGGCAAAGATGATTCGTATCACAATTATATACAGCACAGGTTAACATCGTGTATGCCTTTATAGCTGATGATATATTTACGATTGATTGTCCGAAGCGTAGCGAGGACTCTATAGTGTTGGATTCCAGTCACGTGCGCACATGTTAGTCAATCAGCTATAGAGATCGACACGGATCAGCCCTTCTTGGCTTCGGACACAAACGGTATCCGTTTTCCTAGTTATATTTAAGCTTCAACCATACTAAAATGTATTTTTTTCAATGACGAAGAATTTCTCATTGCTTTGACGGAATTTTTACGACTAAATTGTACAGATAAATTTATTGGTTAATTTTTTTTTTTTAATTTTAATGGTGAGACCTTGCTCTTACCTTTATTAAATTTAATGGAAGCTTTTTACAGTTGGAAAAAATATTTATTGGTTAATTAGTAAGATTATATAACAATAGTTATATGATTTCATTAATTAAACTTGGTAATATAATCTGTTATAACTTTGTCAAATGGTCTTAGCAATTAAACTTAGTAATATGACCTGTTATAACCTATTATATAAATTTTTTGTGATATGACCTGTTATGACCAGTCATAACAGGTCATATTACAAAGTCACATGGCTCTTATACCTTTTTGCAAATTTACTTTTTTTCTAAATTTTTAACAAAATATTATAGTAACTACTAGGCCAAATTCAACAAATATTTTTTTAAAATTTTATAGATTTGTGAATTCAAACAAAAAATAAGTTCATCAAATTTGGCCCAGTAGTTGCTAAGATATCTTTGCTCAAAGTTTGAAAAAAAATTCAAATATCTATCAAAATAAACTATACAAAACTTTTTTAAATTTTGAGCAAAGATATTTTGATAACTACTAGGCCAAATTCAATAAACTTTTTTTTGTTTAAATGCTATATATTTATAAAACTAGTATAGAACTCAAATAAAAAAAATTTATTAAATTTGACTTAATAGTTACCGGGTTATCTTCACTCAAAGTTTTAAAAAAATTTATCAAAAACATTAAACTTTAAATAAAAATAGATATTTTAGTAACTACCGGTACTAGGCCAAATTCAATAAACTTTTTTTTGTTTAAATTTTATAAATTTATAAAATTCAAAAAAAAAATTTATTAAATTTAACTTAATAGTTACTAGGCTATCTTTACACAAAGTTTTAAAGAAATTCAAAATATATATCAAAACAAAAGATGTGCCAAAATTTTTTCTTAAATTTGAATTAAAATATCTTAACAACTATCAAGCCAAATTTAATGAACTTTTTCTTATTTGAATTCTATGAATTTATAGAATTCAAATAAAAAAGTTTATTGAATTTGCTAAGATATTTTAGCTTAAAGTTTAGAAAAAATTTTGGTGCAGCTTTTGTTTTGTAAATGAAGATAACCTATTAACTATTAAGTCAAATTTAATAAATTTTTTTTTATTTGAATTCTATAGGTTCATAGAATTTAAATAAAAAAAGTTTATTGAATTTGGCTTAGTAGTTACTAAGATATCTTTGCCTAAAGTTTAAAAAAAATTTTGTATAGTTTGTTTTATAAATAGTTTAATTTTTTTAAACTTTAAGCAAAGATATTCCAGCAACTACTGGGCCAAATTTGATGAACTTTTTTTTTATTTAAATACTACAAATCTATAGAATTTAAAAAAAATATTTGTTGGATTTGGCCTAGTAGTTACTAAGATATTTTTGCTTAAAATTTAAAAAAAAAACAAAAGTATAAATAATAAATCTGGGGATATAAAAATAATCATCTTATTATTATTATTAGAGTATTGCTATTTGCACTATAATAAACACTAATTGCACTATGAATTTGTGTAATAGTGAATCTTTTTCTATTTGTACTATAATTTTGTCATTTGAATATTTTAAATTTTAAAAAATTTTATTAATATTATCTTTATAAGCTATTAACCAAATATAATAAAAATTTTTTTATTTGAATTCTATAGATTCATAGAATTAAAATAAAAAAATTTTATCAAATTTGGTCAAGAACTCATAGAGATATTTTTGGTAAAAGTTAGAAATAGAAACTTTCATCAAAGATATCTTTGCAAGTTCTTGATCAAATTCAATAAAAATTTTTTTATTTGTATTCTACTGATCTGTAGAATTAAAATAAAAAAAATTTTATTAAATTTGGTTAAAAACTCACAGAGATATTTTTAATTGATAATTTGTTTCCAAATAAGTAAGCTATACATAGTAAATTGCAATATGCAAATCAATATGATTTTCTATATAAAATTGTTAAACCATAAATGCCACTTCACAACAAAGCGAAGTTATTTTTTTACTAAATAAATATATCTTCAATTTTTAAGTAAACTTGTAGAGCATCAATTTCTGATTTTAATATAGTAATATTATTAAAATCTGTTAAGTAAATGCAGAAATATTGCTATAAAATGATTTGCTAACTAATATAAAGAAACTATTGTTAATGTGAAATGGTATTTTTAACTATAGTAAATCTCAGGTAAACTAGTCGAGGCAGAAAAATTTCACTATCACGTGACTAAAGATCATTTCCAACCTAGTACGATCTCTGGATTCGAGGTTAATTTTTTTATTTTTTTAAAAAATTTAAGATATCAAAATATTCCTTTTAACAAATATAATAAAATTTTTAATATTTTTAATTTTGTAAATATAAAGAATTAAAAAATAATTTTAGACAAATTAAATTAGATAACATTCAAGAAATATTCGCATAAAGTCATGAAAAAGACTAATAATTTTAATTTTAAGACTCGCCCTGCAATATTTCGATACTTTATTGTTAAGTTCTGCAGGTGCTTGAACAGAAAATTCGTGTGATAACATATAATATGAACAAAATGGATACAAGATAAAAAAAAAATTAAATGTATAATGGATAAACTTACGTATATTGTTTAAAAAAATATAAAAAAATATATATAATCAACTTAATCTCACAACTTATTAACTGGAATACTTTATGGTTATATATTAATAATAACCAAAAAATTACCAATTTTTCACACAGCTTTCAATCTTCTACTCTAAAATCTTTTAGAGTCAAATTATTACTAGATGAGCTTCCCTTCCCACATATCCTTCATAAAAGATATCCATCATACTCTAACATTTGTCATATATGCTAACAGGCAAGAGTGCTTTGCACTGGGCCCTCTGTTCAGATACCAATCTATTACTAGACCTTATAAACATTTCTTTAAACCAAATATTTATTCCTAACAAACTAGATATTTCCCCAACTCAGACTAAAAATCTTCACTTCCAAATCTTAAAACTTGATAGTTTTTAAATCCACCATTTTTCATATAAGCCTTCACTATACTCAACTCTATCAGGTCTTATTCCACTAGAAATAATAAATATAATACAAGAAATTATTCTATCTTCAAAACTTTCTAGCTCTCTTACAATTAAATTTTTACTTCATCTCAACCAACAAATCTATACAAAAATTTGGATTCCATACTGTACTTCAAGATCACAATACCAACAAGCAACATCACAAAACCAGCCTATACCTTCTGGATCTTCTGTAATTACTACACATTTAACTCAAACTAATAATAATAACTCTATTATAAATACCTCTATTCAGAAAGTAGAATATTGGTACTCTCACTGGATTAAATATCTTATACACCCTTCAAGTATATTAACTAATCCCCAAATCTAGGTGAGCCTTGGCCACTCTGGTTGGTTTAGGCCACAGATAAGTACTAGGCCTACTTTTGTTTATCTAGCTATATGTCTGAGTTCTTTTTCTTAGCATTAGATTTAAATTATGAAGTTTTTTTCAATTGTAAAAGGTTTCCATTAAATTTAATAAAGATAAGAGCAAGGTCTCACTATTAACATCAAAAAAATATATATATATCTATTGTTATAGAATAGTTTTGTTAATTTTGGTAGAAATTAGTTGGAAAATTAGAACTTAATAAGGAAATTTTGTAATAACTGTATTTAGTAATAGTGATAAGTGAAATTGATGTGCAATGACACTCAATGACACTTAGCGACGCTTAACGATGCTTAGTGACGCTTAACGACACTTAGTGACGCTTAATGACGCTTAGTGACGCTTAACGACACTTAGCGATACTTAGCTCAATAGATATATAAACCCACCTTATTTCCCTTAGTTTTAAACAGATCCAGACATTTGTATTTTATCTTTACCTTTATATTAATTACCCTTCTCTATTATTATTAATAAACTCTTGGAATTTCTAAGGAACAGACACCTTGGAATAGTCCTTTTGTTAAATTAATAAACTATTTATTATCTCTTGTTGTTTTATACCGAACTGCCTTAGAGAAGTGTATAGTTTCTTACAGATATAAAAGAAACTATACTTCCCTTTTGCACACCACTTCACGCCCATAGTAAAGGATCTCAGGAGCCGTGTGATTGTTACTCTATCGGAATTAAAGAAGGCTTCCGGTACTGTAACAATATATAATCGTTCAATCATATAATATTCTAATTACATAATTTATATCGTCAATAAAATTGGCCTATATGCTTTTTGCGCAACAAATGTACATTCAAGCCAAAAAATAACATTAACTATAAGTAGCTAGAATCTCCAAACCAACTTTAAAAAAGTTAATTCGTTATAAAGTTATTGCCGCAAATCATAATAAAATCGGATTAAAATGAAAAATGGGTTTCTATTTAACCTTCTAAACCCACTTATACTTGTTTAATATAAACTCTATTCTAAAACTAAACTCTAAGCTTAACCCATAACTCTAAAAAAATGAGTCCCAAAAATTTTTATTTTTCGGTGGCTTGTCTGTTTCTTATATAATATATATTTCATTTTATTTTAATCCATTATAGTTACAATTCTAAAAATAAGATTCTCATTTTATATATTCATTTTAATTCCACCTCAAAGAGTCTAGAAAGAGATATTAACTGAAGATTTAACTTCAAACTAGTGCTCCTATGGACCGGACTTGAACCAGACTTTAGTCAAGTCTGAATCTGGTTTGATTTTTGGACCAGACTCAGACTTTTATTTTCAGACTTTATAGTCAAGTCTGAGTCTGGTCTGGGTCTGGTCAGAAGTCTGCAGACTGGTCTGAGTCTGAATATAATTATATGTATTTTTGGCGCTGAACAAGTTTACTTAGTGCATTTTGTAAGAATTAATTAGTAAAATTTTATGAATCATAAGATTTTATAGAATTTTATTAATAAAATTCTAAAAAATCTTATAATTCGCAAATTTTTATTAATTAATTCTAACAAAATATACTAAGTAAACTTGTTCAGCACCTAAAAATGTATTAAAACGGCCTATTTGTTTTTATTTTACTTGAAATTTAGAGATTTGATGCACAATTTTGGATTTTTGATCAAAAAAGTCAAATTTTAATATCTTAACTCCAAATTTCAAGTAAAATAAAAACAACCCTGCCGATTTAATGTATTTTTAGGTGCTGAACAAGTTTACTTAGTGCATTAAGTTAGAAATAATTAGTAAAATTTTGTGAATCATAAGATTTTATAGAATTTTATTAGTAAAATTCTATAAAATCTTAAAATTCACAAATTTTTATTAATTAATTCTAACAAAACACACTAAGTAAACTTGTTCAGCACCTAAAAATACATTAAATCGGCAGGGTTGTTTTTATTTTACTTGAAATTTGGAGAAAAGATGCTTAAATTTGACTTTTTTGATCAAAAATCCAAAATTATGCATCTTTTCTCCAAATTTCAAGTAAAATAAAAACAACCCTGCTGATTTAATGTATTTTTAGGTGCTAAACAAGTTTACTTAGTGCGTTATGTTAGAATTAATTAACAAAATTTGTGAATCATAAGATTTTATAGAATTTTATTAATAAAATTCTATAAAATCTTATGATTCACAAAATTTTACTAATTAATTCTAACAAAATGCACTAAGTAAACTTGTTCAGCACCTAAAAATACATTAAATCGGCAGGGTTGTTTTTATTTTACTTGAAATTTGGAGAAAAGATGCTTAAATTTGACTTTTTTGATCAAAAATCCAAAATTATGCATCTTTTCTCCAAATTTCAAGTAAAATAAAAACAACCCTGCCGATTTAATGTATTTTTAGGTGCTGAACAAGTTTACTTAGTGCATTTTGTTAGAATTAATTAATAAAAATTTGTGAATTATAAGATTTTATAGAATTTTATTAATAAAATTCTATAAAATCTTATGATTCACAAAATTTTACTAATTAATTCTAACTTAATGCACTAAGTAAACTTGTTCAGCACCTAAAAATACATTAAATCGGCAGGGTTGTTTTTATTTTACTTGAAATTTGGAGAAAAGATGCTTAAATTTGACTTTTTTGATCAAAAATCCAAAATTATGCATCTTTTCTCCAAATTTCAAGTAAAATAAAAACAACCCTGCCGATTTAATGTATTTTTAGGTGCTGAACAAGTTTACTTAGTGCATTTTGTTAGAATTAATTAATAAAAATTTGTGAATTATAAGATTTTATAGAATTTTATTAATAAAATTCTATAAAATCTTATGATTCACAAAATTTTACTAATTAATTCTAACTTAATGCACTAAGTAAACTTGTTCAGCACCTAAAAATACATTAAATCGGCAGGGTTGTTTTTATTTTACTTGAAATTTGGAGAAAAGATGCTTAAATTTGACTTTTTTGATCAAAAATCCAAAATTATGCATCTTTTCTCCAAATTTCAAGTAAAATAAAAACAACCCTGCCGATTTAATGTATTTTTAGGTGCTGAACAAGTTTACTTAGTGCATTTTGTTAGAATTAATTAATAAAAATTTGTGAATTATAAGATTTTATAGAATTTTATTAATAAAATTCTATAAAATCTTATGATTCATAAAATTTTACTAATTAATTCTTACAAAATGCACTAAGTAAACTTGTTTAGCGCCAAAAAATACATATAATTATATTCGGACTCAGACCAGTCTGCAGACTTCGGACCAGACCCGGACCGGACTCATAGTTGAGTTTGAGTCTGGTCTGAAGTCTGAAATTAGTAAAATTTAGAGTCTGAGTCTGGTCTGATCCCGAACCGGACCCGGACCAGACCAGACCCGGACCAGACCTAGAAGCACTACTTCAAACAGTCTAAGAAAACAGCATGTAGAATTTTTCACTTACATAACTATAATATCTTTCGCAAAAATCTTGTAAACATAGTTATTGTAACTGATTAAATAAAATCAAATTAAAATGAAATATGAATAGTATAAAAAATTGATAGGCTACTGAAAAATAAAAATTTTTGGGCGCATTTTTTTAGGGTTATAGGTTAAAGTTAGAGGTTAGTTTTAGAATAGAGTTTATATTAAACAAGTATAAGTGGGTTTTAGAGGGTTAAAAAGAAACCCAAATTTCAATTTGATCTGATTTTATTATGATCCACGACAGTTATTACGTAATTAAAGAAATTTATTGAACCCAGATTATTTATTTTAAATTATTTTTAGATAGAGATAAGATGTTTCAAGAAAGATAAAAAACATGCCGATATCTTTTTTCCACAAAAGTTTGCTATAGTTTCTATTTTAAGCAGAAAATTAACAATCTATTACTTAGCTGTTCATAGTTAAGATTATCAAATGCAGAATTCAAATATAGACCTTATTCAAGACTTAGCTATTTTCGTTATATTTAAGGTTGAATTTGGTAATACAAAAGTATCTCTAAAAGTCCAAATGGCACAGCAGGTTGAATATTAATTCCAAAAATGGATTACATTTATTACAATTCTTCAAGCCTAGCCCAAATAAGTATATATATACAAATTCATTTTACCTTAATTTGAATTATTCCTTTAAAGCCAATGGATCAATGCGCAAGAGCATAATTGCATGATTAAATATCATTGTCAGAAAAGTAAAAGTTAAAAATAGCATAAGCGATCTTTACAAGATAGCAAATGAAATATAAAAAAAGAATTATAAGCTGCAGTAAAAATATTAGGTTTAGATAATTAAAAATGTATTTAAGCTGTACTTTGCTTCTAAATAAAAAATATATTTTTAATAAATTTTGCTAATTTTATTAAAATTTTATTGTAAATTAAAATAATATATCAATTTCAACACATTTAAACTCTTTCCCGTACACCCCTGAAAATCGCAAAACACAACAAACAAAAAATTTCATCGGCGGAAAAGAGCACCCTTCGCATAATAACTAAGCTTAATTAAGTATTAACTAGACAGAAATTGTCTGGCTTCCCTTCACAACGTCCAATATAAAGCGAAGTCGAAGTTGAATCATCTGTACGCTTTCTCCTGTTTTAAAACCGTTGCCAACTATGTCAGCAACACAAGATTCTAGTATCACCAACATGGACACTCAAGAAGAGGTCGATAACCGTACTTCTATGGAAATAGACGACTACAACACACAACAAGCAACAAAAAATCTAAAGCTGAGACTTCACCACCTGTTGCAGTGCGGCCAGAAACCCCTCCCCCAATAAAAGTGTCGAAGAAAATTCGGATGTTTCTGGGGAATCTGTGTTGACCCCGAAAAATTCACCTATGACATCAGCTCACCTGCCGATCAAAACAAACCCTACAAATTTCCCAGGACCGCATCAGTACCCATTACATTTTCTCACGATAACCCCTATGTGTGTCACAAGGCCACAACAACAACCCAAACCGATCAACCGACTGTGGGAACACAGGCCCCGAGCCAACAACCGGAATCAAACACCTCAATCGACCTAACAACCTCAACAACCTCACAGAACGACCCATCTCAACATGCGTTCACCGACAAAGACTTCTTCGACTTCGATATCGATACCGTTGAAATCAATAAACGACGCTCACCGGCTGACCCTACGAATGAACAACAGAACATAGACATGGAGATTGTTTCGGACTCTACTATTGAATCGGACCACCTAGAAACGACACCTTCAAAGGCCAATAACATACAACTAGAACCAAATACAACACCTAGGCTCACCTACAGCGCGGTAGCATCAGGGAAAAAAGTTTCTTCTACTAACCGGAAAGTCGACAGAGGAAGCTTAAACGAATGGAAAGAACAAGTGCAGAACGAATTACGAAATCAAAAGCAAGCCCAGAGGCTTGATAACTTCAATGAAGAAATCTGGAACATAGATAAAATCACAAAGATCCTACATTCAAAGGAGAATCTCATGGAATTTACGAGATACAAACTGGACACTATACCAACTGACATCCGAATTCTCACAGCTATTAATGCGAAAATTCACCATAAGAATACTGCATTCTTTCGTTCTTTTACCAGAACAACTGCAGCCCAAGCCCCCCACCAAATTGAATTTACCACTCTCTTGAGCAAGGCTACAGACCGATACAAAAGACTACATAATATACCCATGATCAACAAAACCAACTGTGACCAAATTTTTTTCGGCCTCCGTCAAAAGATTGCAATTGACTACTTGAAAAATTTAGACTTTCTTGAATTAAATGACCACAAAATTACTAGCTGATTGTTTTACCTGTGGGGCTTTGGCAAACTAGAGAAACATGTCGACTTCGGGGTAGCCTGTGCAACAATAAATAGCATTATTAATGAAGCAATTACTCCCCTTCCTGACAAACCAGAAGATATTCCTGAAGATATCCGTACGATTCTACCCTTCCAATTACCAATAGATGATTACCATAATACATGACAAATAGTCAGCATACTCCGTCTAATTTTTCATTCCAATGCCTTCCGGAATCTTACTTTTTGCACATATGCATACCGTTATCCAGTGTTGTACACGGACATTGTCCCGCTGATTTTTCAGGGACGCGGACAGTCCGGGACGGGACGTCCGGGACATGTCCGCAATAATGTCCCAACATGATACATGTCCGTCGGGTAAAACCAATCAAATTGCGGAATTATACGAATTTTATTGGTAGATGATCACGTGTTGAGCCACAAAATGTCCAGGACAAAAAAAATTCTGGGCAGACATGTCCCAGACGTCCCGTCCCGGACTGTCCGCCATCCGTGTTCGTGTTCCATGACAACACTGCTGTTACCCACCTACCCCGCAGACTTAACCTCTGAAATAACTAACTACTTCCCAATTACCGATTACAATGAACTTCGCTCCCTCTCAGAATACTGTAGGGAATTGCGCAAATACTACATATTCAAAGAATTACCACCCTCATATTTTGACTTACCTGCAGTCGAGACCAAACCTCATCTTCCAGTAACCCCACAAAAACTAAATAAAGAAATCCGACACCTGTTCCCCTTTGTAGCCAAGAATGAAACTGAATTCAAACGACATATTGAAATCTTAAAAGAATACTATTACTTTAAAAGACTTCCAAATGACTATATTCGTCAAAGGCATCGCTTACCGAAAAAGCCATCAGAACTAAAACTAAACAAATACTCTTTTCACCTCATGGACCTGCCTACGGTACAAAAATTCATTGCCGAAATGGAAGACGAATACTACATTCCCGAACCACTCCCGACCGAGTACTCAGAAATTAATTTCACGAAGAAACCCGAACTCCCATGGGACTTCAGAAAAATCCAACAAATTAAACTGAATATACCTATCACAGACCCTAGAGAATTGGTAGCGACTGCTAGGAAACTACGAAAATTCTACTTCTTCCGCCAAATACCACAAACATGAATTAGAATCCCCAAAAAGGAACAACACCAATCTCTTAATAACAAACCAAAATTACCCGCTGACCTCCATTCACTCAAGGAATCAATTGCTGATACAATACCTGATCTATCAACCTACCAATTACTAACTATGAGAAAGTGATCACTACAATAGACATACTCCATGAATACTTCGACTTCTGTACTACTCCACCTTACTTATTCGAACTACTCGACCGTCCGAAACCCGAATGGAACTTATACGATTATGATGATATCTAGGGAAACTATTGAAACCCAAACACTTGCGCAACCGCTCGACACTAATCTATCACAAATTATATCTAATGAACCAACACCCGACCACACTCTACCACTCACTATCACAAATGAATCAACATTCCTAATTGAGGACGGAATAAACATTGCCACACATAACATCAAAGAACTGACAAGACTAGAAAAAGCACAAAGTTGGATCGAATACTGTGCTGAATCCAACCTACACATCATATCCCTAACAGAAACCAAACTCACGGACTCACGTACTCTAAACCTCACTAACCCCTTATACTTTTTTTATTCTTTCAACTTTGAACCATACACAGCCAAGCAAAAGGACTCCAGTCTTGGCACAGCACTAATGATCTGTAACCAGCTACAACCGTACATTCATGACATCCACACCCTACCCTGCACTGCCAAATACATAGACTTCTACTTCCCCGCCAACAAAACTCGCATCATCTCTACCTATTTACCAACAAGTTCAAACCATCCCCACCTCAACAAACACACTCAAGAAAAAATCTTCACCTGGTTTCTAGAAGCAAAGAACAGGAACTGGAATATAATTTTACTAGGAGACCTAAACGCAAATCAGTTTAGAGACAAGAAATTCCCGCTCTTCAACAACCTAAACTCTGCCAACGCCACTAGCCTATTATCATTTTATGACATTACAACACCTACATGGAAAGGACCCAACTCAACGAGTCAAATCGACGACTTATGGTGTAACTCCGATATAATCACGAACATGGATAACCCCACAATCACTGACGCCAGTTACATCACTGGAAGTGATCATAACATTATCTCCACCACATGGCACATCAACATAACAAAACAAAAAAATTATCGAAACAAAAAACGCAAACGAAAAATATATCAGTATACGAAAATGACTATAAAAGACTGGGATGAATTTGCAGCAGAAATTGATAAAAGAATCAAACAAGAACTACCACAGCAGGAAACAGAATGGGATGCAAAAGAATTAGACAGATGCTGGAACATCTGGACCGCCCTGGTCAAGAATACGATGAATAAACTTATCCCCTTCACCTTCACAACTCCTAAGAACTTCTATGCTCTATCCCTTAAAGCCACCCACTTACATCTTGCACTAAAATCAATGAACAAATGTCTTAGACTCCTGACTACACAACCCTCACCTGAATCGCTTGACCGATGTAATAAATTACTTTCCACGGCAGCTGAACTTTCAAACTCAAAAATCACTCCTCTCACACCAGTTGACATAGACTCCCTCCTTCCACAAACGATCCAACAACTTAAGCAAACTAAACATACTATTTGGACTACCCGCAACTTAGAAAAACTACAAGAACAAAACGATAAAATAAACTTCTATGTCAATCGTCGCTACAATGACTTCAAAGATAACACTTCCAGAATGCTAGATAGTATCTTAAAACGAAGATCAGATCCAGTCAGGACAGATAGAATAATTCTCTCTAACCAAATACTAACTGAAAAACAAAAAATCCTGGAACACATATACACACACTTCGAGAACTGGACTAAAGCCAATCCGCCCAACGAAGAATTAAAAAAGGACTAAAAAGAAGCCTATCTCTCCTTAGCGAGCATAGACCCCTCCATATATGAACCACTAACTCTACCCATTTCTCTTGATGAAATCCAATCTACAATCGACAGCGCACCTAAAAATAAGGCTACTGGACCTTCAGCAATTCCAAACGAAATCCTACAACATCTCCCTGTTGCCGCAATAAAGATACTTTAAAAGATCTTTAACAGCTGTCTAAAACTAAACCACACTCCGAAACAATGGCTCCGAGCAAACGTATGGCCCATACCCAAAAAACCCAAATATAACTACAACCTCAATACCACTAGACCCATCACTCTCATTGACCATACTGGAAAAATTTTAACTAAAATACTAAACAACCGAATGACCAAAATCATAATGTGCTATGAAATATTATCACCAATGAACTTTGTCGCATTCCCCTTCCAATCGACTATCCAACCAGTATCTCAACTAACACATATTTTAGAGGATGCTATTACTAATAACAAAGAAATCTGGGCCCTCTCCCAGGACATGTCCAAGGCATTTGACTCTGTCAATGTCAATATACTTAGGAACGCTCTCCACAGAATTAAGATCCTTCAAAACATAATTGACCTCCTCACTCATCTATTAACCAATCGCACAAATCAAGTAATTACAAACCGAGGCTTCACCCCACCATACGCTATACTAGATGGAATTGACCAGGGCGAAACTTTCTCACTGCTACTATGGAAAATATACTACGATCCACTTATTGCTACCATAAATAAATGCTTCCACGGCTATTCATCCACAATTCCATCCCAGCCTCCCAAATCAATCCACACCTTTATCATAGCTTACATGGATGACTCCCTTTGGATTGCCCCCAATAAACAAACCCTAATGAACATCTTGTCTACCGCTTCAAGCTTTTACAAGCTCAATAACATCAAAGTCAAACCCACAAAATCATTCTTAATCTCCAATTCCTCAACCCTAACACCCAACATCAACTTCAACAATACGATAATCACCGCTTTACTACTCAACACCCCCTTGAAATACTTAGGTGCATGGTTTACAACAGGAAAAACATATACACACACATACAAAAATTAATTATGGCTAAAATTACCACGAACTTGAAAAAACTCCAACTTGCACGCATAACTGAAAAACAAGCTATCTACATATACAATTATGTCATCCTACCTCGCTTTCAATACCGTATCCTCTCCTCTTACCTGAATCCTTAACAGCTAAAACTGATTAACCAATTAATAATCAAGATCGTACGACAGAAAGCGAAGATTGCTAGAAGCTTACCAAACTCCTTTTTACACTGTACAAACATTTACACACTCACGGATATATCGCAAGCACAACTATCCACCCTTACCTCTAACCTCCAAAAAGGCTTAAACCACCCGGATTTTGACAAGTCCTATCTTAAGATAAGACTCCAACAAATTCAAAACTCAGCGCACACTAATGAATCCATTCTGGAAGAATGGCCTGCCCTTTCACACTCACAATATTTCACACATATCTGTCAAGCCCTTTGGGCAATACACAAACTCAATATAAAATTCCTAAGACCACTAAACAACTGGCCCATCACAACTAACCTACTAGGCACTTCAATCAACCCAATACTCCTGTTTCACCACAAATGCACACACTTAAAAGAAACCCTGAACTCACACGGGATTTCCTGCATCAAGCAATTCATGGACTTTAGAAACCAAAAACTAATAGAATGGAACAACTTTCACCACAATATTAAGAAAATCCCTCGAGGCAGAATCCCGAAATAGTTCTGACTCATACAAGATCTCATTACCTCTCATGCAACTCCCACACTCAACATCACAAAATTCAACCCCTTCAGCTCCCCCAAATGGACCCCGATAAGAAAGGATGGATAATTACCTCTAGCGAAGAAATCGCAAAAATTTCTAACCAAAATACCAATACTAATATACTAAAAGCCAGACATTACTATACTTCTAGTAATATGAAATTTGTCAAACCCTGTCCCGGATGTGAACTAAAAAACAAAAAAACTAAGAACCTCACGCTGCTACTTTACTGTTGATAAACGCTTCATACACAACCTCCAAATAGACTGTAGACTCCACATACACGCAAATATCAGTGATATAATATACAGCCTTCGACACCCCCCCTCCAATCCAAGCTACCTTACTTGACGAATCATTACCCAGACCCCTCTCAGCATTCCAAAAACCACCTATAGGAAAATGGGAATCACTNCTGTAAACTTCACATACATGCAAATATCAGTGATATAATATACAGCCTTCGACACCCCTCCCCTCCAATCCAAGCTACTTTACTTGACGAATCATTACCCAGACCCCTCTTAGCATTCCAAAAACCACCTATAGGAAAATGGGAATCACTTGTATCCTCCAATTTCAAGAAGAAATCAATCTCGATGAACATCGCAATCAACAAAAACAACAACCAGACTGACGACAAAAAAATAATAGCCTCTTGCATATTACAACACAGCGGATCCACAATCAGCATCTTCAATATATACTGGCCATCCAAAACAAATGCACTACTAACACTACTTACCTTCATTTCCACTACAATAGACAATACAGCCAAATTGGATATAACAGTCAATAACCTACTATTCAAAAACCTTGTAGAACACACAATAGATATACATCGCACCTCACGCCTAAAACTTGACCAATCAGACTTTCCACACTTACAACGCACACTAATATCAATACTAATGGAAAGAAAACTAGAAATTTCATATAACCCAAGCCTCAAAATCTCGGACCCACTTCCCCATATTCTCTTGACATCACCCCCCAAAAATTCCTATACAACCGATTTACGACACTAATTAACGATATACCTACAATCTAACCGATCAAAATATTACTAAAAGGAATACACAAAATAACGAACGACATTCTTTGGCATAACCAACAAAGAATCCAGATATGGGAATCTCACGTGGACAATATTGACTGGGATCTCACCCTTGAAACACTGATCTTCAACGATAAACCTAAAGTACTCTACACTAACCCCGCTCTATCCAACATCAAGAACTTTAAAATCAAATTAATAGCCGAAAAACTCCCTACTCACCTTCTCTTACTCCTCCGTAACCCCAACAAATATCCAAATCACTTTTGTCCTAGATGTTACTCCACCTCAGAAGACTACTCCCATTTACTAACCTGTGTTTCCAACTACTTTACTTTCAATACAAAACTCAGAAGAATCCTAATTAAAATAGCAGAAGAAAAGAAACTACCACTCAAAAATCCCGAAGAGTTCATCTCTAACTATACATTTCTACACATCAACAAGAACATTCCTATCGGTATCATAACAGAACGTACTCTCACCCCTTTCAAGTCTCGACACCACAAAAAGAAACTCTCCCCACTACTATACTACAGAATAGCGGAATTCATATACAAAGAGATTTGGATACCCTCCAGAATGTCCCAACATTCAGAGGCAGTCTCTCCTCCCCCCATTAACACCACCAACCATGATCAAAACCCTCCCACCCACGCCACTCTTTATTAAACAAAAAATCGACAAATTCATTCTCACTAATAACTTTTCTATCAACAACATCCTTTCTGAAAACTAGAGGTCTACGGCCATTCTAGTAAAGAATAAGGCCGAGAGTAAACCCTAGATCTTACCTCTACTTCCCTTTAGATTAGTAATTCCTACATGTAATCATATATGTATAATCTACAAATCTTAATAAAGAATTAGAGGATAGACCTCTCTTTAAAAAAAAAAAAAATATATATATATATATATATATATCAATTTTAACATAAATTTCTGCTATTACTACATCATTACATCAACCTATCATCTAATTAAATATTATCACATACCTGCTCCCGATGGTAATAATATTAAAAAATATTACCTATTAGCTCTTATATAACTGAAAAAATCATATAAAAATTACTGATCAAAAAAAAAAGCAAATATTAAATATTCAAATTTGAAAAAAATGTTTACATCAAACGAAGCTACTAACATTAAAGATAAAGATTGTTCTGGGTGTAGAAAAAGTAAACCAATTTTAGAATTTACAAGACAACGTGAAGATAAAGTAATAACAAGGTCTACATGCAACCAATGTTCTAAATGACAAAAACAAAATCGATTAAATAGATTAGATAAAAAACTTAATGTCAAAATGCAAGTTGATTCCTTAAATGACATACTTGTCGAAACTGAAAATTATGAAAGCAATAATAATCTTCTTTATGAAATATGTGATATTTAAAAGCTTATAGCCTTTAATTTTAAAAATAGTAAAGAAAAAGATGGCAAGGTCGAATTTTCTATAGTAGTAAATATAAAAAATAAATTGGTTAATAAAGAAGCATTATTATTGGAAATAGATTTTAAAGAACTATTGTCACCAGAATTAGATTATGAAAATATGTTATCATCAGAGTTAGATCATGAAGATATGTTACTATCTGAGTTAGATCAGGATGAAATGTCGTCACTAGAATTAGATAAAAGTGATGAAAAAAAAATTCGTAATATCATAAAAGCATTACTTTTTTCTTTTCAAGAAGGATCTAAATATTATTGGGAGCTCAGTAATTTGTATATGAGTAGAAAAAATGGTTAATATACAGGACATGCAACAGCTTATTTAGGTTGTACTCAAAGAACTAACCGCAAACATAAGGATAAACAAATTACAAAGCGGATAAGTGAGGCACGACCTGCAATAATGCGCTTTCAATAGATAGTAGTATCATAATTAGAGTAGATCTATGTAAGAAAAAAGCAACAATATTCGTGCGGCACTTAATTGCACATCAACATCCCACATATAGAGAAATAAAATTACTAGCAGATGCCATTGAATGGATACAACAGCATATTAATCGAAGTTCACAAAAAATAGAATTATACAAACAGCTTTGTAATGAAAATTTAGTTAATCCAGCCCTGCATACTTATTAGTAAGTATATTATTGGGCACATAAATTTTCAAAAAAGCTATATGTGATAGATGTAGCTAACCAAGTGAAATCTGCTATAAATTTTTTAGAACAAAAAGAGTTAGTAGATACAGGATATAAAGTTATTCAATACCAAGAAAATGTTTTTGTTCGTTTGCTTGGGTTTGCTACATTATTTCTCTACAAAACAAAAGATTATATTAGTGAGATTATTATCGATTCAACTTTCAAAACAAACCAAGAACAGTTTGAACTATTTGTAGTAAATACCAATTGTGGTGGATACGGAGTTCCTCTAGCATATTTATATGTAGATACATATTCTGCACCTGAAGAACTTTATTGGATCCAAATAATATTGTGCATACAAGAGCTGATGTACTTAAAGAATTTTTCATTAGTTTGCGAAATGAAGGGGTTCATCCAGCATTTGTTCTTTTGGATAAAGATTCTGGAGAGATTATAGCTGTACAGGAAGCTTGGTCTCAAATAGCAGTAATTCAACTTTGCTTTGGCATATAAACGTACTATTAAATGCAAGCTAAAAGAAAAGAAAGCTTGAAAAAGTCTATATACTGCACAAAAGGCACAGGTCGCAAATCTTGAGTTTATGTTCATTGATTCATCATGGCTTCCTGTAGAAATACAAAGCAAAATATGACTTAAAGAATTAATAAAAGAGTTATTATTATTAGAAATTATTAAAAAACATATTTTGTTACATCCACTTATTCCAACAAACAAAAATACCTTCCTTACATCTAATAAAATTAGATATCAAAGTGTTTTGGAAATTTATCAATTCTGTTATAACAAAGGCCTTGTTAATTTATAGAGATATTTGTGGATAAATTGGTATAATGCAAAAGATTAGAATTTATTTGTACAGGCTGCTTATCCAAAAGCACTGCCTATTGCCAGAACCACTATGATTACTGAATCACATTGGCGAGTCCTTAAATACAATTACAAATATAATTTAAATCGACCATGTCTAGACCATTAGTAGACTATCTAACATATATTATTGCGAAGGAACTAGTTCCAGATATGGAAAATACCTGGAAAAAATTTAGATATAATTGCGAATTTCCATCATAGTGGGATATGTTCAAGCATGACTGGAATTCAGCACTAAAAAAAGATATAAATATAATAAACCCTTATCATACAGATATAAACTCTTGGGTTTGTTCATGCATAGCATTTTTATATAGTTCTTATATACTGTGCAGGCATCTAATAAAAGAATATACTGCAACAAACCAATGTTTCTTTCCATTATTTCTTGCCACAATGTGCCACCATGATTACCCATTTATTGCTTTTGGTGAAATAAACATTCCGAGAATTAATTCAAGTAATAACCCATAGAATAACATTCAACAAAATAATGCTTTAAAAACCTTACCTGTCTCAAGGTCTTTAAGTAGTCACAACGCAAGTGCTCTTGTTACCGATCGTTATGAAATTATTGAAAAGAGAAAAGATGAGTTAATTTAGATTTTAAAATGTTTGAGAAATTAACTAAGATTATCAGTAATAATATTGAAAATGACAAACTTTATGAGTTATATAAAGTTCTTAAGCAGCCTCTCATTAACAAGACTATTGCATGTAATGAAGCTCTTAATGCGAAAACATGGCAAAAAACCTGGAAATCACGAAAAATCTACAACTTAGCTTTTTGGCTTCGATAAAATTAAATCTTATTCATTTTGGTCAATTTTACTTTTCTTTTTTTTCTTTATTCGTCTTTTCTCCACCTTCATTTAGCCTATTCTTTTTTTGATCTTTGATCTCTTCGTCGATTTTGCTAAAGTTTCGCTCTAGTTTTTCTTGATTCACTAGCAGAACAACCTTTAAAATTACAGTATATATATTATAAGATTATGTATGTATATTTATTTAAATAAAAAAAAAAGAAAAAAATTACTTTAATTTAAATAAAAAATATACAGTCTACTCTTTCTATAACGAACTATTGGTTCTAGTAGTTAAAAAAAGTTTGTTATATAAATTGCTATGTTTTCTTATAAAACCATAACATTTTTATACCAAACTATTATAAAATTCAACAATTTTTAGGTCTGTAAATCCAGAGTTTGTTATAGAGAGGTTCAGTATAAAGAGTAGACTGTAGATATATTATACAAGATTATATATAAGTATATTTATTTAAATAAAAAAAAGAAAAAAAATTACCAGTACTTAAATTTAAATAAAAACAATACAGTCTACTCTTTCTATAACGAATGCTTGGTTCTGGCAGTTAAAAAAGTTCGTTATATAAAATTGCTATATTTTCTTATGAAACCATATACCGAACTATTATAAAATTCAAAAATTTTTAGGTCTGTATATCTAGAGCTCATTACAGTATAAAGAGAGTAGACTGTACTGTATTAAGATTATGTGTATATAGATTTATAAATAAAAAAAAAAAAAAGAATTACTTAAATAAAAAAAAATACAGTCTACTCTTTCTATAACAAACCATTGGTTCTGGTAGTTAAAAAAGTTCATTATATAAAATTGCTATGTTTTCTTATGAAACCATAACTTTTTTTATACCAAATTATTATAAAATTCGACAATTTTTAGATCTGTATATCCAGAGTTCATCATAGAAAGGTTCGGTATAGAGAGTAGAGTAGACTGTAGATATATTATACAAGATTATATATAAGTATATTTATTTAAATAAAAAAAAAGAAAAAAAATTACCGGTATTTAAATTAAAAAAAAAAAATACAGTCTACTCTTTCTATAACGATCTGTTGGTTCTGGATATTAAAAAAAGTTTGTATAAAATTGCTATGTTTTCTTATGAAACATATACCGAATTATTATAAAATTCAAAAATTTTTAGGTCTGTATATCCAGAGCTCATTACGGTATAAAGAGAGTAGACTGTACATATATTAAGATTATGTATATGTATATTTATAATAAAAAAAAAAAGAAAAAATTACTTAAATAAAAAAAATTATAGTCTACTCTTTCTATAATGAACCATTAGTTCTGGTAGTTAAAAACGTTCGTTATATAAAATTGCTATGTTCTCATATAAAACCATAACTTTTTTTATACCGAACTATTATAAAATTTGACAATTTTTAGGTCTGTATATCAAGAGTTCGTTATAGAGAGGTTTGGTATAGAGAGCAGACTGTAGATATATTATACAAGATTATATGTAAGTATGTTTTTTAAATAAAAAAAAAGAAAAAAATTACCGGTACTTAAATTTAAATACAGTCTACTTTTTCTTTAATGAACCGTTGGTTCTGGCTATTAAAAAAAGTTTGTTATATAAAATTGCTATGTTTTCTTATAAAACTATATACCGAACTATTATAAAATTCAAAATTTTTAGGTCTGTATATTCAGAGCTCTAGAAAAAAAACAAAAATAAGAGCCAGAAGATCGAGACAGTACCTGAGAATATTATTCTATCATTACAGTATAAAGACAGTAAAAGAGAATAGACTGTACATATATTAAGATTATGTGCTTGTATATTTATAAATAAAAAAAAGAAACTAAAAAATTACTTAATTAAATAAAAAAAAATACAGTCTATTCTTTCTATAACGAACTATTGGTTCTGGCAGTTAAAAAAGTTTATTATATAAAATTGCTATGTTTTCTTATGAAACCATAACTTTTTTTATACCGAACTATTATAAAATTCTACAATTTTTAGGTCTGTATATCTGGGGTGAGTCAGTAGAAAAAGAACAAATTTATTAGGTAAATTTGACACTTTTCTACTGACTCACCCCCATCTAGAGCTCTTTATGGTATAAAGAGAGTAGACTGTACATGTATAAAGATTATATGTATGTAGAAAAAAAATTACTTAAAAAAAAAATACAGTATGCATATTTATTTAAAAATTTATCGGTATTAGGGTTAAGTCCTGTGATTATACCAGGTTGGAAATGATCTTTGGTCATGTGATAGTAAAATTTTTTTGCCACAACTAGCCTACTTGTAAATCTCATAGTCATATGTGTTACAATAAGAATAGAAATTAGTTAAAAATTTTTAGTCAATTAGTCAGTTGACTAAAACTATTAGGTTATTAATTATTAAAAATTAACTAATTATTGTTGGATTGTTGTCACCCCCAAGTAGTTGTAACAAAAAATACAGAGTTCAAATCCTACTGGATACGATTTTGAAAAATTTACCTGCATTATGGTAACCTGAACTCTAAGCTCAGATGTACTTCCTGGGTTATACCAACTCGTATTGGGAGCTCTGGCACTGTGTTACGCACAGAACTGGGTGCATAGATCCTGGGGAGCGCAGGCGCTGTGTTATGTACAGAACCATAGGACAAAAGGAAACCATACTTGGCAAACCCCGAACAAAGAGGTAGCCGACTTTTACGGTACTTAAACAGAAATTGGACGTGAACAAACCGAAAGCGGACTGACCAAGAAGCGGACTAACCAGAAGCAAACTTACAACAAAAAGGGCCTATGATGGGGCTCTACCAATCAGACCACCGGAGTAGCACTGGAGGAAAAGGACATGTATTACGGAAGCATGTACCAAGAAGAAGGAGACCATTGGGTTTGCCAATGGCAGACCACTCCTTCTGGGTTCTTGGATTGGGAGTAGGAATGTAGCCGGGAAAAAAAGCGAGGTAGGGGTAAAAAAAGCAACTAAAAAGTAACCAGAAGAGGAACAAGAGGTTGGTGAACTTTGTAAGGGCATGTATTGTGCTACAGATACTAGTAAGAAGGTAGTAGCTTGAGATACGGGCCAGGTTGCGGCAGCATTAAAAAAATGGCTTGAGATACGAACCTGGCGGTGGTAGCACTACAGGTACTATTAGTGGACAAGTAAGATGCAAAAACCAGGTTGAGTATATGAGTGGGACATATAGGATACTCTGGTAGGTTTAGGTCGTAGATAAAATAGTCTAAGTTTAAGTACTTGGTAGTTGTAGTAATCCAATGCAATATATTTCGGCTGTTGTAATAATTACTATGCTTAATAAAAAGACCGAGGTATGACTTCACCTTAAAAAAAAAAAAATAAATAAAAAAAAAACTAATCAATTAGTTAACTAGTTGACTAAATCGACTAGTCAACTAATCAATTAGTTGACTAATCAACTAATTAATTAGTTGATTAGTTAGGGGCATGTCATTTATTATATAATTTTTACCATGGATACATGGTCAGGGGTAGTGATCATGTCTATATATTATATTAATCAATTAGAATTAGATAAAATGATCACACCATACATGGGTAGAGATGGCTACTAAGTAAAAAATATTACGTAATAAATGGCACACCCCTTAGTTAATTGATTAATCAATTAACAATTAGTCAATTAGTTAACTAATTGATTAGTCAATTATTCAATTATTCAATTAGTCGATTACTGGTAGTTGATTAGTTAATTAGTTGGCTAGTCAACTATAAAACAAAAAATAAATACTAGGAATATAGCAATAAATTATAAAAAAGATAATTAATAGACAAATAATTAAACTAATTGATTAATCGACTAGTCAACCAATTAACTAATCAACCAATTGACTAATACACTATTTGACTAGCTGACTAGTTGACTAATTGACTAATCAACTAATTGACTTCGACTAATCAACTAATCAACTAATCAACTAATCAACTAGTCAACTAATCAACTAATTGACTAATTGACTAGTTGACTAATTGACTAATTGACTAATCGACTAATCGATCAACTAACTATAAAAAAATTTAGTCAGTTAGTTGACTAATATTCGACTAGTTGACTAATGATTATATGATTCCTATTCTTACGTTACAATTTACTATATATAGCAGATAGTTATATATGGTAAAAATGGATTATTAATAAAAGTTCTTGTAAACAATTTTAGTACAGCTTTGTTGTAATATATATTTTTAAAAATAGAAAAAAACTTTGTCAAAGATATCTCTATGATTTCTTGACCAATTGTTATTATAGATGCCCAACACAGATGTTTTATCACCTACAGAAAGTATGGATGATCAGCTTTTATGATATTCTTTTGCTACGAAAAATCTCAAATTGTTTCAAATCCTCTATAGAAACTTACCCGGGGTCGGATACTTACGGCGGGGTACTGTAGCTATGTATATTTGGGTTATATATATTTTTTGATGTGATATCTAATAAATGAAAGTTGATTTATTTGTTCTAAGTTCGATCAGTTTGGTATTAATCGAAAATTAGAGCTGGCCAATAAGAGGTACAGCTTGAACGTTCCTTAAATTGTCAAGTCACATGAATGCCCTCTTTGGGCTAACTACTCCAACAACACCTCCAATTTTTCTGTGCAGTCACATGACATTGTGTAACATCAGATAAGCGATGATCTATTTTTCATTATGAAAAAATTTTTTCATAGAAAATATGATACAATAAAAATTATATATTACAAAATGCACAAAATACCAAAAGTTAAATCTTACTAATTTTTTTTTTATTATTATTTTTTTTTAACGTAGAATACAGTTTGTTTGCATAGTTTTGTTCTAATTCGGTACTTCTGTTTTCCATATTTGGTTTTTTCCTTATTCTTTTTTTTTTTAGATTTTTTTTTTATATTATTTTAATTAATAAAATAAATAAAAAGTTACTGTGAAAATACTTGATCAAAGATCAACCTGTCTTTGCCTTGTATACTCTCTTTTAGGAATCAGATCATGCCAAATTAGCCTAAAAAATTCTTTACGTTTTTATATACTCTACTACTGTATACTCTTTACTCTATTTAAATTTACTATTTCGAATTCGTAAACCATTACTAGAGTACTGCCCACCCACCTACCTTGCAAACTTACGTTTTATTTATACTTTTTTTGATGAAATTTCTTGTTACACATTCTAGTAGGTCTCGATTTCAGATTAGCAGATCCGTGCCAATTTTCTTTAAAAAGATCGATTCCCGAACATGGCGGCAGTGTATTTAAAACTTAACTGACACGAATGGCTTATGTCTATTTTATGATATAAAAATTACACGTTTTATCTACTTTATCCGTATTAACGTTAATCTTTATATTAACTGTATTTAAGCCTCAAATACTATTTATTTGTAAAAAAATAAAGATTAAAATTTTTTTTCTTATTTATTAATACCTTATAATTTATTTTAATACTTTATAATAAAACCGTAACAAGCAATCTAATACAGTATAGTCTTTTTTAAAATTGTGTAAGTTAGAAATTTTTGACCGAAATTTAAATATTAGCCAATTGGCCGTTGGCCGTTTGCCAACCAATTGCTAAAAAAATTGGCCGCAAAAAATTGCCAACACTGACCAAATGTACTGAGTAACGTGGGTGGCACAAAGTGCCACCCATTGTACTAACGATTCATATAGAATACGGATTGAATAATTGAATCCAGATTCGTCCAGATTCAAGTTATATACAAAGTAGTATTCAGATTCGATTTGAATGGCCTTTAATTAAAGAATAGGATCGAGGTACTACCTTTGTTAACTCTCGTAAGTGATTAATACTGCAGTATAAGTGAAACTACTATAATTTAAACTTATTAAACCTAAGAATAGTTTTTTGTTTTATTATAAATCTTCATCATGACGACTAATTCACAGACGCATCAAACATTTAATGTTATATTTTAGAATATAATTTTATTATTTTACGGTTTCTATAAAACTCGTGGGTACAGGAAAATAGAAGTTACTGGCTAGTATTAGGTATATAATATCTTTATCAAGATATTGCTTATTTTATCTTTTCGAACCAGTTTAAAATTTTATTTAAGATTAAACTGAAGAATTAAAAATGTATATTTTTTTTAGCAGAATCTGTCTAAAATTTAGCCAGAAATAAAATTTACTTTATTTAATTGAAAGTAAAGTAAAATAATTGATTTGTTTATCCACTAAGCCTTCTATATTGTTCATTTTACCTGTAGTTATATGCTATACCAATTGCAATTCAAGGTTTTATATATTTCAAACCCCACGACCTAAATAATAAATGCATTATTTAATTATACGAATAATTTTGATTTATGCAACTATGCGTAATAAATTTTTACCTTTCATAAAATTACAAGAACATCGTATGCCTATTATGATCTTTCCATGTTCTTGGATTTGTTGTCCTTTTCTTGTACTTCTTAATGTCTGTTACCATATTACTAATCCCATTAAAGCTTTTTTCAACGGCTTGTGCCCATTTGACATTGCTAGCTTTACATTGTTCTTGTACTATTAATAGTGCATCTTGTAGAATTGACTCGTAATTTTCAAAAAGTTGATCAGAATTATCATTATCCGTTACTGCAGTAGTATCTTTTAATATATATAATTAGTTAAGTACTGTTAAAAACGTATTGTTATATTTTTCTTACCAGCTATTGAATTATTAAATGTATAATTGGATGATGATGCTAATACATAATTTGATGATGACGTTAATGAATTAGTTGATATTGGTAATAATGGTTGACGAATTGAAGAAGTTTTTTGAATTTGTAAAGCTATAAATGGATAAGTTTCTCTCCGTTGAATATTATGAAAAAAAAAGAATCAGGAATAAAAGAAGATAATTGAACAAGGTGTTTATATAAGAAAAACCGGTTCATTAAAAATCCCGTGCAATTACAAAACCAGTTTTTAGTGTTAGTCAAATAAGCATGATTAAGATCTTTTGTTTTTAATATGTTCCATTCTTTTTTAAATTCTTTGCGCCATGAAGGCATTTCACGATGGTGATAATATTTGTAATATTGTTGCTGATGATGAGGTGTAAGTTGTGCAATTAAAATATAAATCACAAGATCCAATCGTGGTCTAAAGAACTTTGGTAGAAAGTCACGCTTAATAACTTTCCAATGAGACTCTATCAACATCGTAGTGCGAAAGATGCAAATTTGATCTGGCATTGATGAGCGTGCCCATAAGGGCCAAAGTTCACTACGATACCAATTTTGCCACATATATGACCAAAGATGTTTAAGATTGTTAGTGACACAAAATTCATACATTTCTTTTGTACACCGTGTCCAGATTTCTTCTTTTGTTATGAAAATTCCTTCCGAATTTGGAATAAGTGGGTGCAAATGCATATGATATTCCATCATTGAAGTTATTTTAGGTCGCAAGTTTTTTGGACAAAAAACAAAATTATTTCTTGCTTTAGACATGTTTTCGGATAATTCAGGGTAAAATCTGATATCAATAAAGTTAAATGTACTATGTGCATTATATGAGCTATATATTATTTTTTGAGGTAAAGTGTTATCAGCCAATCGTCTTTTCAGAGCTTTTCTAAAGTGCCAATAACAAATTTGTATCTTAATATCAGGCCATACTTTTCGTACTGCTGATATCTGAGCAAGATCTTTATCCGTATACATGCAAGTAAGTTGATCCATTCCCAAGTACAATAATATTTTAAAAAAATCTGTTAAAATTTCAGTTCGTGCACCATCCTGTTTACCACCTTCAACAAATAAATATGCTAATGCAAATCCTGCCCCATCATATTGACCGATTACTGAATAAAGTTCATGTCCTAATTTGTTGGTTTTATACGTTGCGTCGACGAAAATTTCTTTATTTGTTTTAAATTGTTCAAAAAATGGCGTAACAAAGCCTAAAAATCCAATTCCATTATCATTAAACATAACAACTTGGTAATTGTATTCTTCTAAAAGAATTTTTGATGATTTGATTTGATCAATATCGCGAATAAAATTTTTTTTTATAAATGTTGTCCACCACGTATGAATTTGCTTTTGTGTTATTTCAGGATAATCATGCTCTATCATTCTATAAATGTCACTTGGCATCAAATGAAGGTTGTGTTTGATTTTATTTTTAATTTCTTCAGTAACTCGATTTCTTTCAGGTCGTTGGTGAAGTATTTCATGTTTAAGATAAATTGATGCATTATTTAACATATTTATAGAAATTCTAAGTGTACCGTTGCAATCAAAGCGTTCAATCGAGTCACGATCTCTTTGACAGTTAGGATCTTGGTGTTTGCGAGGTTTTTTTGCCAAACTTCGACATTGTGAACATTTATATTGGAATGTATAAAATTCATTATTTTTTTTTGAATCATAACAATTTAAATAAATGTAATAATAACCATCGCTATCACCTATCAAATTTGCAATTTTTTTTGCTATTTCTTGGGAAGTATCATCTTCGTTTTTAAAATCATCCAGTACAATACTTGATTTAAAATTAATTCCAACTGATTCATTCTCAAAATATTCATCGGATCCAACCACTGAAATCTTATTAAAAAGTTCTTCAGCCATTTCTTCAGGAAGTAATACATCATTTTTATCTTGTTTGATTGAAAGTTTGTAATGATCTGAAGACTGTTGGTGACAAGATTCACAAGATTTTAGGGTATGATTTTTTTTAATAAATTGATTTATAGGAAAAACCTTTCGACATTTTGTGCATTTTTCTAATGATTTATTTTTATTTATATTGGGTTCGTCATTTATATCGGGTTCATTTATATCGAGTTTATCGAGTTCATCCATGTTTTATTTTTTCTTACGTTTTGCAAAAAAAAGTTCTTTTCTAATCGCTATTTATGAATGCAAAAAAAAATCCACATTACGTATTTATTACGTAAATAACGTAATTTAATATCTGATATCATAGTATAAAAATCGATCATCACTTATCTGATGTTACACAATGTCATGTGACTGCGCAGAAAAATTGGAGGTGTTGTTGGGGTAGTACTCTTTGGGCTAATATAATTGATAAGATTATCATTAAATTTTTAGGTCGAATAAAATTTTGATCATGAAAGACAGTCTATTGGAAGCAAAGATTTCTAAATATGTGAGGCCAACCGGAGGTAAATTAGGGCCTAAGCAACTAAAGGTTGAAAAATTAAATAAAAATAGGTTCGTCGCATATTATACGTTCGCAACTGACAGTACTTGAATATTTGTATAGAAAATCAAAAACAGAAAATTAAAAGGTACTCTTGAACGAGTCGAGAATTATTCTCAAGAAGCGGCTCATAAAGCTGCGAGTCACGAATTATTATTAATCGAAGAGCCAGGGTATGTGTGTGCTATTATAACTTGAAGATAATTTTGGTTAGATATCTGAATTTTGCCTTAAAATTATTATTAAATTAGTTATTTGGAAGCTGAAGGAATCGAAAAAACATTTAACATAACACAAAAGAAATTAAAAGAGCAATTGGATGAGAATTCCGCTAAAAAGGTTTGTTTTCGAATTTCATCGAGTTTTTGATATTGATTATATTGACTAGATTGATTGTATTATAATTTAAATGCAAACAGATATTTGATCTTAAATTAACTAATTTTGGTCCATATTCTCTGGATTACACTCGCAATGGACGGTAAATGTTTCTATAGTATATGCTTTTCGTTATGTTACATATCTTATTGATTAAATTATTTTGCGAATAAAAGGCATATGGTTATTGGAGGCCGTAAAGGCCATTTAATAACCCGGGATTGGCTGGAAAACAAACCAGGTTGTGAAATTCATGTAAAAGAAACTGTTCGAGATGTAAAGTTTGTACTCAAGTTTTGTTGATTCAATACATATGATCTTATGTTTTCGTTTCTTACTTGGTTTTTTTTTTTTTTGATCACTAGGTGGCTTCACAACGAACTTTTCTTTGCTGCAGCACAGAAAAAATATGTTTTTATATATGATAACAATGGTCTCGAAATACATCGTTTAAAAAAACATATAGAAGTGAATAAGCTTGAATTTTTACCTTATCATTTCTTGTTGGTTTCCGTGGTGAATATTTTTCTAATCAAATCTCATTAATGGATATTCCAAATTTAACTAAATATCTTATATTTACATTTTTCAGGGAAATGCTGGTTGGCTAAAATATCAAGATACTTCAACTGGCAAATTGGTAGCCGAATTGAGGACAAAACTGGGTGGGTGTGATACTATGACACAAAATCCTTGGAATGCTATCATTAATTTAGGGCATACGAATGGTAAAGACAACTAATAATTTGAATCATTTATGAATCTATTATATCCCAAATGATAATTAAAGTCAATCTTATATTTTAAAAATTTAATTCACTTTATTAAAGGTACCGTAACTTTGTGGTCACCCAATATGTCGACTCCGTTAGTCAAAATGCTCACACATAGAGGACCTGTAAAAGCTATTTCAGTAGACCACACCGGGAAGTAAGTGAGCGGTTTTGATTGTTGTTTAATATCATCAAGCGCGTTAATTTTTTTTTATTATAATTAGTTATATGGCAACATCTGGGCTTGACGGTCGGTTCAAATTATGGGATATCCGAACGTATAAACCTTTACAAGAATATTTTACTCGAACTCCTGCCTCATCTCTTTCTATATCTCAATTGGGACTTCTAGGGGTTGGGTGGGGTCCGCATATAACTGTAAGTTTTTGAGTCGAAGTTTTATTGTTAATTTATTCTTACGCATATGTTTTCATGATTGAATAAAAAAAAAAAAGGTTTGGAAAGATGCATTTCGAATAAAACAGAAATCGCCATATATGAACCATTTGCAGCCAGGGACACAGATCCAAGAAATACAATTTTGTCCATATGAAGATGCACTTGGATTTGGTCATTCTGATGGCGTTTCAAGTATATTAATTCCCGGTAATGTGATTTATTTGTGCAGCATAGTAATTTTAAGGTTATATATTCCTTATTATGTATTGACATGGTATTGTAGGCTCCGGAGAACCTAATTTTGACAGTTTAGAGGCAAATCCATATCAAACTAAAAAGCAGAGACAGGAGGCGGAAGTACATAGTTTATTAGACAAGGTAATGAACTACCTAATAATTTTTTTTTTAAATGATCCATTTTTTAAAACTTTCGTTTCATTTATAGATTCAACCTGAGATGATTATGCTAGATCCTACGTTTATTGGTAGCGTTGATAGAACCTCAAAAGAGATACAAGAAAAAGAGCGAAAAGAACAAGAAGTATGATTCGTTTAATGGTGATGGTTTTTGTGAACTAAGAGCGTATTTATATTTATACATAAATAACATGTAGGAAGAGGAGCGTGCTGGTGAAGGAAAGTGGGAACCTCGCAATAAGGCGCGTGGTAAAAATTCATCATTGAGAAGATATCTTCGTAAGAAACAAAAAAATGTGATTGACGAACGGAGGGTTTGTTTATTTGCTGACAAAATTATTATATGATAGTCAATAACTTTTAATTTAACAACTAATGATTTTATTTATTTGCAGATGAAAATTATGCGTATTGAACAAGAGAGAAAGGCCAACAAGAAACGACAAAAAGAGACAGATAATAAACCTCCAACAGCATTAGATAGGTTTACTAACAAAAAACGAAAGTTATTTTAAGCAAGAAGAACATTCTGTACAGTAGATACAAAGTTTTCTTATTTTTAATAACTTTTCAAGTTTATTTATTTCAGCTAAGATTTCACTTTAATTAGCATTATATTCTACATTTAATAATAGATCTCATGAACTTTAATACCCCTATTTTAAAACTATTATTAATATTTGTATGATGAAATTTTTTAGAATAGTGTAGTGTTCTGTAATAAAAATTGTTAAAAATCCATGATTTTCATATAGACTGGTTTTACTGGTTTTGTCGGTGTTGTTGTCTGGAGCGAAGCGACAGACTCATACTTTTACGCCCTTTGGTGACCGAAATTACGTTTTTGATGCATTATAGTTAAAAATATCAAAAACGTAATTGTTGCATTTTCCGGATGTAACGCCGCGTGCCTATATTTGCACATTTTAGTGCAACAACAACACAGATTTTACGCGTTTGTGTCATGGGTTGATTCGAATCAATTACCCGGATAACTAATTTATACCTGTAATCAGTGTTGTCACGGGACAGCTCTGGACAATTTGTGGACAATTGTGAATCTAAATTACTTAAAATTTTATTAAGATAACCTATTTTTTTCTTTTCAGAAAAATATTCAGAACTATAAAAAATATATAATTATATCTTTTTTAAACTAATTTATTAAATTTTAAAGTCAAAATATTCTTTGGACAGTTGTGGACACTGTGGACATTTGGATGTGGACATGGGCAAAAAAAGCCTTGGACATAGTAGACATGACAACACTGCCTGTAATTATCAACTTATTAATGCTATATGCACATGAAAAAGAATACACGGAAAAGAATACACTCAAAATTCAGATAAGTTTTTCTTTTGAATAATAAAGTCAAAAGTTTTTATATATATTTTTACTTTATAAAACATGACTATGAACTTTTGTTAATGTTAAAAAGCAAACTTATATTTATACATATAGTGCATATAGGAGCTCAAAATAGAAAAATCTAACTTGAATAACCTCAAACAAAAGCTAGGCAATAATAGCAAAGATCTTGCATCTAACTTTATTAAAACATTTATATTTTTATAGTACTTGATAGTGCGACAACATTCTTTGTGGTGAATCGATGGCAAGGCTATAATGATGGTGATGAAACAACCTGGAAAAAGTAAATTTATGTTTTTTTTAAAAAAAAAGTAGTAATTATTTGCTTATTTATTAATTCCAACCATTGTTAATTTCTTTATCCAGATGTTAGTAATAGCTTTATTCGTACTAGTTGAGTATTCATTCATAATTGTCTTTAAAAAATTATTTATTTGTTTAATTTGGCATTGTCGATATGAAATAGTAATATGAAATAATTAGTAGATACTTTTTTTCAAAAGATTTTTTTTAATCTTTTCGAAAATTTATCAAAAAAAAAGTGGAATGACATGCTACGCTTACCGAGGCAGTAGTGAGGCAGTAATAACTTCTATGAATAGCAAACCTGTAAAAATTAACAATACCGATGCCGAAGGTTGTTTAGTTCTAGCTGATGGAATCACTTATGCTATTTATAAAAAAAAGGCTAATGAAATTATTACTATAGTTACTTTAACTGGTACAGCCCAATTTAATATATGCAATAAGGAAGCTTCTAGAAATCAGCTGATTTCTGGGTGGGTGGGTGGGTCAGCTGAAGTATCAGGTGTAATTCCGGCCAAAATTTTATAATTCTGGCCAAAGTTGCAAAATTAATTTTGACCAAAATTATAGATTTATTAATAATCTTAGATAATTAATAACTTTTGAACTACTGGACCAAATTTGATGATTCAACTACCAAAATGATCCTCTCAATGAGAGGATTATAGTGAGCCCAAAATCGGTAAAATCCAATCACAGGATCCAGTGATCGGAATAGATTTGTGTTACTATAAAAGTTCTATAATTTATTAAATAATTATAACTCATTTATAGTAAAATCATCGAAATTGGCCCAGTAGATCAGAAGTTATTAACAATTAAAAATTAATTTTTAATTGTTAATAATTTCTGATCTACTGGGCCGATTTCGATGATTTTACTACCAAAATGATTCTCTCAATGAGAGGATTTCAACAAGCCCAAAATCGTTAAAATCCAATCACAGGATCCTAAGATCGAAATAAATTTGTATTGCTATAAATGGGTTATAATTATTTAATAAATTATAGAACTTTTATAGTAACACAAATCTATTC
>QKWP01001516.1:38211-112409 GCA_003550325.1 Gigaspora rosea
AAAAAAAAAATAAAAAATAAAAAAAAATAAAAAATAAAAAAAAATAAAAAATAAATAAAAAATAAAAAAAAAATAAAAAATATTGTAAATAAATAAATAAATAAATAAAATAAAAAGGGTGTGGTGACTTAGGGAAGTTGTTAAGTTGTCACCCCAAGCGACAGGTCTAGAGTTCAAATCCCACTGGAAACGGTTTAGAAAAATAGGCCTGTGTACCGGTAACATTTATTCAACAATCGGTTGGGTATATTACCTGTAGTCCTTGGTTACTATCTCGAATGGGAGCTTTCGGGCGAAGTTGTGTTTTGTAATACAGACTAATCCAAGGAACTGGAATAATTGAAACCCGTTTGGCAAGACCCCGAGTAAGGAGGTAGTGAAGATCTTTGACGATACTGCGGATACCGGAATTTGAGACCGAAGAACTAGACGAACACCCCTGGGTAAGTGGGCACCAACCTGGCCGCCGGAGACGTACTGGAGGAAAAGGTCCTATGCTACGAAATTAGGAACCAAAGGAAGTTAACCAAAAAAGGCACCTAAAGCCGAGGAAGAACAACCTATCCGGGCTTACTGGTTTGGTAGTTTGGGTAGGATCGGTAATAGGACTGGTTAATGTAGATATTGGGATTGGAATGAACCTTGCAAGGGCAAGGATACTGTGCGGTTCAATGGTTAGTCCTGACTGCTAGTGGTGGCCTCAGCCATTGCGAAGGTATTCAAAGCCTAATCTAGAAATGTGTGGGACATAGAAAGATTAGGGGTATGTACTACACCCTCCCTAGGATAATCCGGTAGTTGAAATACTACTAGACTACCTATAGAATTAGGGTACAAGTAGTATGGCAAATGTCGATCTGGGTGGTCTTCAATTGAAGCAGCACGAGGTTATGTGTAGGTGTGATTGTGGTGGGTGATACAGGACGGGTGATACCAGAGAGTTTAAATGGGTAATCTCCTAGTTAGGTTACAGGTATGGCGTAGTGTAGAACCTTCGGGCGGACTACTCAAATAGGCAACCAAAAGTTGCACGTGTGGCTATATGTACTCTCATTAACCAAGAATGTATTATCTAAAAACCTAATAAAAATCCGCTTTCATGCGATATTGCATTAAAAAAATAAAAAATAAAAAAATAAATAAATAAATAAAATAAATAAATAAAAAAAAAATAAAAAATAAAAAAAATAAATAATAAATAATAAATAATAAATAAATAAATACATTAATAATAAAAACAATAAAAAAAATTAAATAAATAAAAAAAACTTAATAAAATTAAAAAACACTAATAAAATTAAAAAAAAATAAAAAATAAAATATTATTAATAAAAAAAGTAATAAAAAAGAATATATGGAATATGTGTACATACATGCATATATACAATATAATAGAAATTTCTTATTATGAAAATAACTAGAAATTTACTTTTTATTTCCATTATTGTTTTTTATTGTTATTTTAAATTTAAAAAAATAAATAAAAAAAATAAATAAAAAAACTAAAAACATAAAAAAATTAAAAATTAAAAAAAAATTAAAAAAAAAACTAATAAAATTAGAACTTAATTAGGCATTGCATACTGCGATGTACTTGTATATTGCACCCAATGATCTACCAATTAAATTTGAAACAGGTATAATGGGCAAATTTTCTTTATGTAACAAAATAAAGAAATTTTTCTAAAATTTGTAATATTAAAAATTTTCATCTACTTAACCACTTTTTATGCTCTAACAAAAAAAATTCTTTGCAAAATTTTGTATATACTATTATCTACTTTAACTTTTAGCACTACCCTTTACCCTAACCTTATATTAATTTAAATTTTTGTTATATAAAATACTTGTTACACAGATTTACAATATATGTTTATATATATATGTGCGATGAATTAGCATATTGTAGAGTGCATTGCATATAGGGCTGTTAATCGGTCTGTCCGATCTGTCCCAGTTAAAAGACCATACAGTTTTTAAAAAACTGGACCAGACATAGTCTGGGACCGAAATAGAACCGAATAGAGCTAAACCAGATAGACCAATGATCAATATAATACTTTTTTGCTATAACGGTGAAATTAAATTTGTCAGTATAAAGAATTACAATAAGCTTTTCAAATAAATAATATTTACTTATATGATATTATGTTTGATAATTTAAGTTATACATAAATTATGGATTAGAAAATAATATAGTATATTAATATAGCAAAATAATTTATTTAATTAACTTTGTAAATATGAACATTATAGTTAAAATTAGTTAAAAAGATTTTGTCACTTTTAACTACTTAAGATTCGATAATTTGATTAAATAACATAATTATAATTGGGCATGCCAAATATTCAATCTTGTACTGATTTAAGACAAGAATTGTCTTAATATATGAAAAAAATTCAAAAGTAAATTAACAAAACGATTACCGGTAGATGTTACTTGTATAGAAAAATGTTTATTAATAAAATATTGTTAGTATTTACATGCCTGCCAAATACTTAAAAGTTTATAAACTTAATATATTTATAAAAAAAATATAAAAAATAAAGTATACTACTAGTATTGGGTTATTTCCAAGTTAAAATCAAAAAAATTAAATCAGTAAAATGTTATAGCATAAAAGTTTTATACATATTTTATAAGTACTATAAAATTATATATGTATATAAAAAAAAAACCTGCTAGCAGGAAAAAAAATTATATAAAATTAAACTTTAAAATGGTAAGTCTTCAGTAAACCAAGACTTTAAACACAAAACAGCCTGAACCGTTTTATTATTAAGAGAATTTCTGAATTTAGTAACTGTTAATCTAGCTAAACTAAATAGTTGTTCGCATGGAACACTAGTAGACATAATAGCTAGATAATCTTTTGCCATAGTAGCTAAATTTAAAAAAGCTTTTTAATTAGCTTTCTACCAATCGCAAACAGAAGTTTCTTTAGGTGGAGCAGTTGTATTCCAATATCAAGTAAGTTCATCTGTATCAGAAGTTGTAGATGACATAGATGTTCTATTATAGTATTGTATAAATTGAATATGTTTTGAAATATATAGAGGTTGAACTATAGATTCAGAATTTGCTAGAAGATTTATATAAATTGAAACCAAAATTTCATCGGCTAGATCTTTAGAATAAACAATTTGTTTAAAATGCGGATCAAAAAAGGTAGCAATCTTACTAGCTTTTTGCATAATCGGCCAGTATTCATCCAATTTTTTTCAGATTTTAGATACCACTAAATTCATATCTTGATGATCACTATAAAAGGTTTTAAGATGATTAAATAAACCAGAAATAATAAGACATAAATCAGCAATTGTTGGATAATTAGACTTTGAGAGAATTTCTGTTGCAATATTAAATGGTTTTAAACAATTGTGAAGTTCCTAATTAAATTAAAAATAATTATTTATTATTAATATTTACTGTTTAAAATCTTTTCTAAAAATATTATTAATATTATATGTAATACTTACTAACAGAATATTCTATTCATCTTCAAAAAGTTGTAAATTATGTAATGCTAAATGTCATATAACAAGAGAATCTAGATCCATACGCAACGGTCTATCATCAAAAAAGATGAATTTCAGCAGGTTGAACAATTGATAATTGGTCACAAAAAAGGATGAACAAAGGAAGCTAATATACGTTTTAAATCTTCAATTAAAAGTGGAGATTTACGAATTTTTTTAATAAAATTGCAAAGCTTAATTAAATATCTATTTGCTATATTTAAGCCTTTTTTTAACTGCAAGATTCATGATATGTGCAGTGCATCGAATATGTTGAAATGAGATATTAGAAAAATTATTAGCAAGAGTATCCTTAACTATACTACTAGCTAAAACAATATTACTAGCATTATTAGAAGTTAATGCTAAAATTTTTTTTTCTAACTGAAATTCATTTAAAAATGATAAAATAATATTTGAAATTATTTGGCCAGTATGAGAAGAAGGAATTTCAAAAACATCTAAAAGAAAATGACAAAGATTCCAATTTTCATCAATAAAATAACAAGTTAGTGCTATAAAACTTGTCATAGTACAAAAACTCCAAGTCAAAGTAACTTTGCAAGAGAGATTAAAAAAAAATTTTTAATTTAAGTTCTTTGTGACTCAAATTTAGAAATAATTAAATCATGAAGTACTTGTCGACAAGAAAGTTGGAAGTGTGAATCAAAATCAAAAATAATTGCTTAAAATATAAGTTTTCAACAACTTGAAATGCTTGCAAATTAACAACAATCCACTTTAATAAGAAAGCTATTTTTTTTTCTTGAATACTATATGGATATAACTCAAAATGTAGAAACCGATCTAAAGTTGTTTGACAAAAATTATCATACAGTCCAAATATGTTGTGTTTGAATATGTCAATCAAGTGTACTTGTTGATGTTTTATTACTAAATTTACGTTGTTTTGTGGCAAGTACTGTAAAAAATTGCCATACATATGAGGGTTGTTATCTATTGGAATGAGCTGTAAGATTACATATTTGTCCGAAATTAAGCTATCTTTTTTGGCCAAAAAATTACACAAAAAATCATAAAGTAGTTTAATTGAAAAACATACTAATAAAAAGTTAGGCTATATAAAGTTAATTTTTTGGTTCTCATAACATGAAACAAAAAAAATGACCCGGCCAGCCGGACTTTTATTTAAAAATTTTTAAAATTTTTTAAATTATAAAATTTAAATTTTAATTTTAAAAATAATAACCCGGCATTATAGTATTAAATAAAGTAATAACCTGTCTGTTTGGACTTTATTTAAAAATTTTATATATAAAAAATTTTAAATTTTATAAAATTTTTAAAAAAAAATTTTTTTGAAATTCCACCCGGCTATTAAAACATATAAAAAAATTTTTTCAAACAATTTTCAAATTATGCCTGGTCGGGTTATGAGAACCAAAAAATTAAGTTTATATGGCCTTATCCAAATGTCACCAAATTTTTACTGTAGGTGTATTTTGATATGCTAAACAACTTTACTTAATCGAACTTTTGAAGTTTACTTAATAAAAAAAAGGTTTATATATAGCAACTGCTAACGAATTTTTTAAGATTTTTAAAAAAATCAGAGGAGTAGTTTATTTTAGATAGTAGCTTATTTTCAAACATATACGGTATTTTCAGTAGCATTTTCATTATTATGTGATGTAGATGAATTATCATACATTTCAGCATCAGGTCTTTCAGTTTCTTGATTTTGTTCAAATTCAATCAAATTATCTAGGTTTTTAATTTCTTAAGTAACTTCAAGATCATCAAAGTTATCAGATTCTTGTTCATTACTGCTACTTGAACTATCAAGTTCATCATATGAAGCTTTATTAATATTTGAATTTATTTTTGAACAAGCTACAATTGGATCATGATTCATAGTTAAAGTACAAATTCAAAAGGTATATAAATAATGAACAATGAAATTTTATTTTTAATCTTTTATTTATATAAAAATTTACAGATTTATTTTTGATAGTAATAAGTAATTTATTGATATCAAATTTACAATTTCACGAATAAATTAATAGCTAAATTGTATACATCAATTTATAATTTATCATTGCTCTTTAAATTATTTAACAAAAAGAACTTTACATTACCTATCAAATATGTATTGATTTTTTTAGATAGTAATAGAGTTCTAGCTGAAGATATATAATTTAACTGTTCATTTGCCCATAGCTTTGCTGCAAGGGCTACTTTATATGTGAGTAAAACTTTTATTTAATATGATTATTTCATGATACTTATTTGATTAAACCTTAAGACTAAAATAGTTAAAGATACAAAATTTTAAAGATTTCATTTGGCATTTTTATATTATTATTTATAGCTACCAAAATTTCAGTTTCTATACTAATAAAATTAAAAATTTCATAATGTTGAATAAGTATTACTCTAATCGCTATTCGAATTGTCATTTTAACACTATCATGACTTGCAGACATACATGTTTGTGATAGTTTGAATATAGTTCAAATCGTAGTTTGAATGCTATTAGAATTATACTATTTAGTATAATAAAATTTTTTAAATTTACTAGTATTACTATCTTAACAACAAAAATTTTTCATTAAGTTTCAACAATAATTAATTATCCATAATACGCTTAATAGAAAGTATGCAAATTTGATTTTTAAAATAAATTAGCCAAATTTAGTATGCAATATTTTGGCATTGTAATCTTTAAATCCAGATGATCCCCATTATATATAAATCCTTATCAATGTATACTGATATTGAAAAAACTGATAATCTATAATTTGACAATAATGGTACATTCATTATTTACATGTGGATTCAGATTACACTTATTTCAGATTTGAACAATATATATATTTGCATATAGGCATGTTTGAAATATGAGTTTGAGGCAAGCTAATAGTTAATTTTAGTTGAATGCAAATTATAATTTTTATCATTAAAAATTTTAGCTAAATTAATCATTAGCTTGTTTCAAACTTGTGTTTTAAAATAATACCCATAGGCATTATTTTGTACAAATACAATACAAATTGTAAATCAACTAATCATGCTATTGCTATCATTAATAAATTCTCTATTTTATTAACATTAGCAACAGCCTGTTCACATTATACATTAAACATGGTTTAATCTTGTTTAACAAACTAAAGAGTTTGTAATTGAATTTTAACTAAAAATAAACATTTTATAGTTGTTTCAAAATGCGTATTATCAAGATAATATTTAGTTTATTTGATATTTACTATTAGGACCAACAGTCCTTTCGGTCCATTCTAAAAAAGACTAGACCAGCCGGTCCCTGGACGAACTGAAGGACCATCGGTCTGGACCGGACTAATTAACAGCTCTATGATAAACTGGCTATCTTTAGCAATCACTATTTAATCATAAAAAAATTAATCATAGAGGTTACAAAATTGTACAATAATACTATGCTTAACTAAGCAAAATATTGATATGTTTAATTTATAATAGTCAAATATATAGGCCACTAATGCAATTAGTTCCCTACTTACCCAACATCATATAGAGTTAAGGTTGGTATTTGATTAATTGTAGGTATATATTTTTTTACTCTGTATGATATCAAATAGAGGAAACAACTTTTGGACTTGTATTGTACATTATTCTGTTTTATAATTAACAATATTAAGCACATAAATTTTTTTAATTACAAACCAAGCAATTTAATTGGATTTGTACATTTAAAATTTAGATTTACTCTGGATTATACACTGGATTATACTTTGAGTTATACTTTAGAGTATGTCTCGACTTATATATTTGGCTTGTAATAGATTAATACTTTAGTATTTAATTATAGAGTTTGTTCCAAGGTAGTGTACTCTAGTGTAGTGTGGTTTTGGGTATTACTCTAGTAGAGTATGCTTCACACCACTCTGGAGCACTCCATTAACATCCCTAATTTGAACACTATACCTTCACTTGGGAAGTAATACAATTTAACTAGGTTATTAGAAGCTGGTAGATGTTCAAAGCAATAATAAATATATATATTGTACACTGTAATTTTTAAATATGTATAACATGACCAATCACGATGTTTTTTGCTAATATGCAGAAATATGTTGTATTACCTAATCTAAAGTTTGATTGGATATCTTTAACAGATATTGCATGAAATAGAGTAGAAGTAAAAACATTCTTGCTATGCTTTGGACAATAATAAACAATACTGTAATACTTGTAATACTACAATAAATCATAAATACCATAATAAATGAATATTAAAATTTTTTATTGATTTGATTGGTTAACAATCATGTTTTGATCTACATATACCCAAATATCACAAACAATTTTTTGATTGGTTAATTATATGTTTTGCTTATCATGTGTAACAAAATCGAATTTTGTGATATATTGAATAGAAACAAATCCACCCCAGAAACGATAATATGTTGTGTTTCACAAAATATTACAAAGTCACAAAACTTTGTGAAAATTACAAAATTTCACAAAATTCGATAAATTGGCTTGTTTGCACATAATTTCATGGAAGGTACCCAAAATTCCTGGTCAGAATGCATTGGAATCCTGTTCAGTAGGGCTAGAAATTGTCAATTTTGCCAATAAAATCATAGCCGTTCATTAAGTAAAAAGTGCCCCAGCTAATAATTTTGTTATAGAACCTACTAACTACTGTAGTAGAGCTAAATACCAACCTAAATCCGACCAGGAATTTTGGGTATTTCCCTTAGCTTTTCCTTATATAGTACTCTTTTAGACAAAATTTATCTAAAGAATCACTCAAACAATTATCTACATTTTAACCGAGATTGAATTATTATAAAAATTTTTATATAGAACTTTGGGGTTTTTATAAATTTTATATAGCAATAGTTTTTTTTCATACTTTTATATAGAACTTTTCACAATACAAATAAAAAATATTTTATCTGTCATCGCAAAATTTTATAAAATTCAATTAACTCTCAAAATCGCTTCAAATTGATTCACAACAAATCACAAAAATTACTTTATATTGCCACAAAATTGCACAAAATCGTTTCAAATTGATCATTAAAAATCCTTAACCCGCCACAAAAAATCATCGTCCATGCAATATCACATGAATGATTGGCTTAAATTTTTATTTAATAACGGATCACTCATGACTAAATATTATTATCTGCATCAAGAAACTCTACGCGGTTCATAATATTTTTTAGAAAATGAAAAAAAAATTAAAATAGACGTGAGTTTGCTATTACCTATATAATATATTACAAAACCATCAAATTTGTTCAAATTTACTTGTTAAATTTGTTAAATACCGAAATAAAATAAAAATGGTTCGATGTACGGTAAATGCCTATAAATGCGAGTGAAAAGTGAACCGGAATGGTGATATCAAGAACTTTAATACACAGTATTATATAAGGTGCTGTTATTATTAATAATTTCAGAAGCTAAAAATATGGGAGCTGTCTTGCCGAGTTGACTTCTTTAGTCCGATTCGATGATTCGCCACAAAATTTAGTCTATTGTAAGTTCTCGCTACGCTTCGAACAATAAATACAGCACTTTCAATTCAGAAGGTTTCGTTCCTTCTATAGCTAAAAAAAAAAAAAAAAGATCATGGACGTTTTTGTTTAAGAATGTTCATAGGCGCAGCACGAATTCAATTCATTCAAAAGGAGCTTTTAGAAAAATGCTGACGTTAAAGAGTTGTATCGATTATCATTTCTAAATTTCTGTATGCTTTCAATCCTCTACACTCTTGTATTTTTACATTTAGAAGATTTTGCGTAAAAAATTGATATTCTGGCTGTATTATGAAGTTCAGAACGACCAGAAATTACTTGATCGCAAATTTTTTCTGCTAACACTATGTTACCTTTAAATTAATATTTTGATCATGTTATTATGATTTGCTGAAAATATGAATCGTTATAATGAATGTTTAACATATTAAAAAACCCCAACCTTTCTCATAATCCAAAATTTAAAAATTGGGTTACAAATACCTTTAAGATTCTTCGCTTTAGTACAACAGGGGAACTTCATTTACTTAAAAGTGATAGAAATAATTTGGGGACGCAAATTTGTCCTGTAGAAATTTTTATGAAGTCATTTGTACTGCGCATCAGGAAACTGTGCATGACGGCCAGGTGAAAGCCTGGAAAAAAGTAAATTATCGATGTTACAACTTGCAAATTTGTTTTATGCAGGGCTAATTAATTTATTAGACAAATAATTTACATTTAGATCCGGGTTAGAACAGTACATGAGACAAACTTTCAAAAAATCACACCTATTCGCCCAATAGTATCTGAAGGCTTTTTGAACCATGTTCAAGTAAATTTTAATTATATATATTTATTATATTATAGATTGATACACAGCAATGCCTGATGGACAATACAAATATATCTTTTGATCATTTCTCTATGCAGAGGTTTGCACTATCCAAATCAGCTGAAGATGCGTCTGTGGTTTTATTTAATTTCTCTGCTTGACATATGGTCCTCTAGTTCTGATAATGGTGGCAAATTTATTGGAAAAACTATAAAAGAATCAATGAGTCTTTGGCCACTTATTAAACTATTCATGGTCAGCACAGAAATCCACAGTGTTAGTTAAAGGTTTAATAAAAAAAAAGAAATAGTATTCTTCAAAATAAACTAAGAGAATAGATAGAGAAGACACATAGAAGTGACTGGAGTGTCAGTCTGATCTGTAAATATTTATATATAATTGGGTTAAAATTATTTAACTTTAGCTTTTATAGTAAATTTAATGCTTACTATTATTTTTATTTAATTAAAGAGTTATGAATAACCAATACTGCCTACAAAGTTCATAAAACTATACTATTCAATTTAGTGTTTGGGCAACATTTTTATACAAACATATCTAGTATTTTAAATATTATTAGAATTTATTCGAAGAGAATTATCATCAGAATTAGTTTAAAGAAAATGATTAAAGATTTATTTGAGGAAAATAATCAAGATTTATTTGAAAAAAATGATAATAATCTTGACAAAAATAATAATTATGAAAATAATAGTCAAGATTTTCTAAAATATAATGATTGTATTTATAATAATGTGTTAATACAATAGCTATTCTATTTAATTTATATCACATAGGGTTAGGGTTAGTATTTTATTAGCTACAGGGATATATTGTTAATAAACTGTTATCTGCATGACAAATTAAAATGGCTTATAGATAAAATAGCTGTAGACAAAATGGTGTGTTTTTATTTATGTTTATGATTTTTTAAAAAGAATAAAAACTAAATTCGCGTTACTATTTAGCAGAAAATAACTATTTCTCTAAAGCAGAGCCCTCAAATTTAGAATATTTAATCAAATCATACAAAAATACCAAATTCAAAAGCTATTGAAATTAGTGATTCTGATGAGTATGCACCCAACTCAAACTTCAAGATAACGTTTTAATTCAAATTATTCTATTCTCGCGGAGTAATTTATTCTATCATTATTTATTTATTTGCTTCTTTTTTTTTTTTTTACTTCACACTAATCGAACTTTCATTTTTAGTGCCGATTTAACCTATTGCAAAAGATAAATTACAATACCAAGGCCTGCACTTGCAGAAAAAACAATAAATTGTGTTCAAGATGATGTGGATGCATTTTGCATAACCAATGCAGTAATCGATAAATAATACTAAGTAATAAGATAGATATATAAATTTTTTTTTTTCAACAAAAACGTTTTATCTTTCTATATATAATGATGTTTATATACTGTATATCTATTTTTTTTTTTTTTTAAAGAGTTTGTATTTTGTTTTTTTAGCACTTAAGTTTAGCGTTTAGCATTGAAAATTCGCATTGTAAAGAAAGTATCTAAGTAATTAATTGTGCTACATATTAACGTATTATTTCTTTATGTAAAAAAATTTATCATAGATATTTGCTAATCGGTAAAACTCATATGATACGATACATACCAAAAATACACATGTTGATTATGTTGATTCCAAATCAATAAATGGTGCACAGAATCGATATATATATTTTACTAAACAAATGAATGCGTTTATTGTAATAGCATTTAAGTACTACTAGATTTGATATTGTTATTATGTATTACTGTATTAACGTTAATGAAATGAAAAAAAACTATATACAAATTAATGTTCAAGAATTCATTGTTCTTATCGTTATCGTTTACTAATAATCCGTTAACACCAATAGTACACCAATCAAAGGTGGGTTATCAATTGACTATCGCTATTATAATAATATCTAAATACGTGAATGGAAAGCAGATGCGCATAATGATAATACAAATTAGTGTAAACCCCAAAAATTTTTTAACTGAATATATCTTAATATTGTTTATAAAAAAAATAAAACAGTATTGTAAAGTTAATATTTAGGAATTGGTGTAACTTCCGATATATTAATTAAATCGAATATCGACAATTTTTTTTTTTTTTTTCTTTCTTTTTTACCAGATCATCTTCATCTATTTCAAAGAGAGAATAATTAAAAAAATTTATTAAATTTATCATGTCTTCTAATAATCTTATTTCAATACCAGTTGACTTTTCTATAGAAATTGCTAAAATAATTGGAAAAATTTGTGATCCTTTTATTACTCCTTTAGAAAATGTGTTTAAATCAAGTTTACAAAATTTATTTCCATCTTTTTATAATAACGCAGTGGAATTTTTGGAATTAAGTCAATCTCCATTTACATCACGGTTACCATTAATGAATCTTTTTCATGTATTAATGATTTGTCTCGCATATTTAACAATTGTATTCACCGGAAAACAAATTATGGCAAATTTTTCTAAATTTTCTGTTAAAAACTTAAGCATATTTCATAATTTGTTTTTGGTTACTTTGAGTGCTTATATGTGTACTACCATATTGTATGAAGCTTGGAGACAAGGATATTCGTTGTTTACTAATCCTGAAGATAGATCTGAGGAAGGTTTTCAGGTAGAATATCAATAAATCATTTTGTTCAATGATTTACAAAAAATCTGGTTTTTTTTTTGACTATGAAATTATTTATTTAATACATAATAATATAATATTAGATGGCGAAATATATTTGGTTATTCTACGTTTCGAAAATTGCCGAGTTTATGGATACTTTCATTATGATTTTAAAAAAGAATAATCATCAAGTCACTTTCTTACATGTTTACCATCACTCTTCCATATTTATTATTTGGTGGTGGGTTACCTATGTCGCTCCAACTGGTGAAACTTACTTTAGCGCTGCTTTGAACTCAGGTATAATTTATCTATAATATTTTTACTTTATTTCCTTTTTTTTAATTTTGATTTTTTTATACAATATTCTCATTTATTTCTTTTTTTCTTATTTTTTTAATTGCAGCCGTTCATGTTGTGATGTATGGTTACTATCTTAGTACTACCCTTTCAATGCCAATTCGTTTCATTAAACGTTATATAACTTTGTTCCAAATGATCCAATTCACATTTAATATGATTCAAGCTTCTTATGATATCTTTTATTTCAAAGTATTGCATCCCGAACTTCAAAAAACTTATCCATTTGGTTTAACTTTAATACTTTGGGTTTATATGTGGACCATGTTAGGTTTATTCGCCAATTTCTTTAGGGCTGATCGTAAACGTGAAGCTGAAGCTAAAGCTAAAGCTGCAAAGAAAATTAAATAGATTTATTATTATTTAGGTTATGTTATTCTTGTTTAGGTTCTATGTACATTTAAAAATGATTAAATCAAGCATGGATTTACCTTTTTTTTTTATTTGAATTATTAATTAAAATGTCTTTATTTTATATTACACTTATATATTTTTATGAAAAAATAAATTGTGTCCATTATGTAATATGATATAATCTATCTCTTAAACCGTTTTAAATTCATGGAATTTGTCTATAAAAATTGCTTCTAATTTATTTTTTTTTTTTAAAAAAAATTTATATATTTTAATAAAAATTTTTTAATGATATTTTAAGAATAAAAATTGAATTTTTTTGTAACATATATATAAGTTGAAAATATACAAGTTTAAAAATTTTTTTTTTTAATTAAAAAAATAAATTTATAATTTCTTAATAAACTTTTTAAATATTAGTTTTAAATCTATTATTTTTTAACATAATATTGTAAATTAACGCACATCTTAACATAGTATCATTGATCTACACAGCTTTATAAATTTTTATTATATCTCACGATCTAGTGATCAGAATTTGACTATTTTGGTATCATCGAGCGAATCGGATGGTCAAATTCTAATCACTACTTCACGAGATATTTTGATATTTAAATAATTTTTATAAAAACTAATCAATCTTGATAGCTACTGAACTAGTGATTGAAATTTAATGATTTTGGTACTATTCGATTCGTCTCGATGAGCGGTTCGAATGCTATTAAACTCGTCAAATTCTGATCACTAGATCGTGAGATATTCGAAAAAAGATTTGTGACGCAGTTTTATACTGTATAGAATTGCGTTGCAGATCTTTTTTGAGAATATCTCACGATCTAGTGATCAGAATTTTACGAGGTATCATCTCATCGAGGCGAAATGAATGGTGCCAAAATCATTAAATTTCAATCACTAGTTATCGAGATCGTTAAATTTTTTATACTTAAAAAAAAAATTCCAAGGCATGAGAAGGGATATATGTTAATATATTGTATTTACATTATTTGTCAAGTTACAGCAATACACTATGCCTGCACTTCATCATAATTATAAAAATTTTAATCTATATACGCACCTGCTTGCCTTCATTATGTTGTCGTTGAATGTTCTTTTGATAATCTTTTAACTTTCTAAACTTTGAACAAATTGAAAACATAATTATATATATTTTTTTATATATATATTTTTAATACTTGAAATTTTTAGAGTTTGGAAACAAACCTCTATAAATTAAAAAATTCGATCATCAATCTACACTAAAGTTGCGAACATTTCTTAGGGCATTATGGCTATGACGTAAAGACTGTACTACCTTTAGGCCATGTTGCCGTTATGTCATATGTAGTAATAAAGTAATAAGTCATAATAAGTCGTAAGTGTCGTATGCCCGTTATGCCGTTATTGGTGTTGTATGCTATGAGTATGAGGGACGGGATTTGACGTTACAAAAGTATTTATATAGCGTAGTATTGTAAAACCAGAATTTTCGGGTCTAAGCAAACTTACTTAAAAAAAAAATTATTGTCGGAGCAACACTTTACTAGTAAAATAGCTTCGTAGCGAGTGTCTCTTCAAGAAATTCTGTTGCATCATGTTGCATTACACGAATAAAAGGTAGATTTATTGAGAGTTGAAGTACTATCTACCGTATAATAAGAGGTAATAAAAATATATTGTACTGCTTAATTTGTGAAGCTTAACGTTATTTTTCTTTATTATTATTATTATTATTATTATTTAAGTAATCAACTTGTTTATTTTATTTGTAGGTTTTTGCAAACTGTTTTCGAAAGTTGTATATGTTCTTTAGAAACCACTTTATATATTTGATAATATAGTTTTGTTAATTATATGAAATTTTAAAAAATATTAATAAAGTACGTGTAACTTGTTACCAAAACTTTTTAATTAAGTTCTTGTATTTTGTAAGTTGTATTATAATTTAGATGAATAATTTTATTCTTTACAACGCAAAATTTTTAACATAATAAAGAAATTGCAATATTTGAATTGTGCCTGTTGATTGGTTGGGTTGTTTAATTATTATTTATCTGCTTTTCTGTTTGGTTATAAAACAGTTTTATGATTGGTCAACTACCTCATGATCAAACCCGTGCATTTCTGGAAAATAAGAAAGTATATACTAAGTATATATGCATACAGCATTTATATAGCATAATGGCATTTATATGGCATATGACACTTATATACTTATGGCATTTATATGAAACATGGCACATCTACTTAGGGGGCATCCAGAAATAACGTTATACAAGAGGGGAGGAGGGGGTCTGACAAAATATAACGTTTTTCCTCTTAAGTAGGGGGGGTCAAAAAAATATAACGCAATTTTTTTAGAAAAAATCGTCTAAAACTAATCCAGTGGTCCAAATTTAATGATTTTGGTACCATTCGATTCGTCTCGGTGAGAGGAGTCGAATGGTACCAATTTCATTTCATCTGGATCACCGGAGCAAAAGTTATTGGCCAAATACTATTGGGTATTATGTTTTCTTATAAAATGACTATAAAATCAATAGTTTTTTGTGAATAACTATTGATCCAGTGATTCAAATGAAATGATTTTGGTATCATCGGATTCGTCCCACTGAGACAAATTGAATGGAATCTAAATCATCCAAATCGGATCACTGTATCACAATATATTTAAGTTTTTTGTAAAATTTTATATATAAATATACGGATTTTGAAAAATTTTTTTATATAGTAGAGGGGGGTCAAGCGCTACTATGAGGGGGTACATAACGTTATTTATGGATGCCCCCTTATTAGTCAATTGAGATGTTATGCGGATCAGGTAAATAAATTTTTTACTATGAAATTTGAGTAATTGATACTCATATAAGAAATTCGATTTTCATAGTAAATTGCAATAGTTAGCCATTTTCAATCATTGCTAAAAGGAAACTATACTTATGGGATGTAGTAAGTGTTCAAAAAGTTAAATATCATATGATGAGTAAGCTTAAATGAGATAAAAAATAAAATTAAAAGAATCTTGCTTACAAAGATAATCTTTTATTTCATATTCTATAATACTTGTAGTAAATAGATTTTAATATTTCGCTGATTTACAAGGTATTTTTAACAACTTTACTCTGATTTTAAAAGCTTTTTAACAAAAAAAAAATGAAGTACTAAAATGTTTTTATTGTCAAGAATGAACTTTGTGTTGAATCAAAATTAGGGTTCAAGGCATGGATAAAAATTAGGCAAGCCTCTGAGAGCATGCTGTGAGTTGAGGCATGCCTCTCATGCCTATAAGCAAGCTCTTTTTGCATAGAAAAATATCAAACAATTACTTTTTGTTTTCTGATATTACTTGACTGTTTACACTTCCGCTTTTTTCCAACTATATTAGCCAATCAGATATGATATTTATATCATATAACTAGGGCATGCCAACCAGCTAAAAGGTATACCTATAGGTATGCTCCTAAAACATGCCCAAAAGGCATGCCTATGCCTCCATGCCTCGAACCCTAATCAAAAGATTTAAGCAAAAAAAAATTATTACACCTACTTATACTATGAATCTTATAATTAGGCTTATTAGAAAATAGTTTAGTTATATATAAATACTTAACAAATATATATTACTATATTAATTGAACTAATAAAGGCCATAGTATATAAATTTTGTTTTTGATTGAAAATAGTATTACTATATGTACTGTATTTTTATTATTCAATTTGTATATACTTTATAAAATTAATTTTGTAATTATTCTAGTCGATAAAATAATACCACTAATTGGATTTATTGAAAGAAAAATAGTATTAAGCTAAATTCACTAGTCATATAGATAAGAAAAAGATGAATTTGACAAAAAAAATAATAGATACAAAAAATTAGTTATATTATAAACTATTAAACAGAATTATATAATTTTGGTACTGTTCTATTTGTCTTATTTAGATGAATTAAATGGTACCAAAATTATATAATTCTGACCAATAGTTCATGAGATAATTAATTTTTTGTATCTGTTATTTTTTTTGTCAAATTCATCTTTTTTCTTAGCACCTAGCCCAGATTATGAATCCTTGTAAAGCATTGTTGGTACAATAAATTATAATATAGCGAAAGTGTAAATAATAGAAGAATATAATTTTACTATTAATATATGTTGTTATATATTAAAAAAAAAAAACCTTATTAGCAAAATTGCAATCTATATACTGCAAAATGGGTTTTCTTAAATTACTCTATATTTTTATAAAATTTTCTTCTTTCAAAGATGCATTTCACAGAAAGTTCTTACCTGTGTGCATCTAACAAGCTATTTTTTATATCAAAATCTTGAAAACTTCAAAAGAATCTTGTTAAAGAAGGCAAAATTATTGTTTATTTTCAAAAGAGTCTCATATTATCTGGTAATGTTAGTTTTTTCTATTCTTTATACTATTTGATTCATTAAAGCTCTGAAAACTTATTTGTTTTAAAAAATATTATATATTGTGACTAAGCCTTGGGAAGAAAATTTTAAAAATATGATTTTGTTAATTTGTGTAATTTATAAAAAGGAAATGCCTATTTCCACATGGTATTTTGCTATTTCTGCTATAGTTACACTAAAAGCTTCTATTTTTAAATTTTAATATAATATTGTATATTATAATTTTAATTATCTTTAATTACCCAACTTGATTAAGTTACCAAAATAAAACTTGTGTAATATTACACAACATTAGTAGCATGTAATCAAAAATTATTTTTGCGAAAACAATGCACTAGGCTTTTGTATAATGTAAGTGCATATATTGTGTAACTAGTATATATACTGTGATTGGATATTGCTAATAGACATTGCCACTACATTTTGAACAATTAGTTTTTAGGATTAGGGTTATATAATGTTACATGATATTAGTGGCATGTAACCAAAATTATTTTTGCGAAAACAATACAACAGACCTTTTGTAATATAAGTGCATATATTGTATAACTAATATATGTACTGCAATTGGTTAGATTTAGTATTAGAGTTAAGATTAAAGTTAGAATTAGGTTTATTATTTTGAATTCTAAAAATAGAAATCTTGTATAACCATAATGAAAATAGCAAAATACTATGGTGGAAATAGTAGCTCCCTATAAAAATTAGACCAATATTACCGAACTGTTTTTCAAATTTCCTTTTTTGAAATTTCAGTGATTTTCTTGTTGATCGACAAAATCAGCCAATAAAAATTAGTATTATATAAAATGTAGCTTATATCAATTAACTGCATACAAGACCGTTATTTGAAATTCTTTGCCAACAAATAACCTTTCAAAATGATTTACAGATCTTTTCGTTAATACAGATCCATCTTATTATTAAATTATATAAAGGAGAAGAAATCTGCTTTATTTATTTCATATTAATGTTTAAACTTTAGCAATATATAATTAAAAAAAGCTTTAACATTATAATTAGTAATTCTATATCTAATTTTGACATAAGCTACATTTTTTCATACACAATGCATATGATAGTAATAAAAAAAATTCATATGAAAAAAAGGATAGAAATACTTTGTGACTTTCTATTCTACTAAATAATTTAGCTTTTGTAGAATACCTTCTATTGTTGTTTGGTTTATTGTTCTAATGGAAGGATATTAGTACTGGAAGTTGTACACCTATAAGGAATTATTTCTTTATAAGTTATGTCCACCAAATTCTGCATTTTTTAAACGAGTCTGATGTAACAAGACTAAGAAGGTGAGTTAGTAGTATATGTTGATTACTTTTATTATATTGTTCTTTTATTAACGGATTCTTGGATTCAACTAGATTTTGTAAGAACAATGAATTTTTTTGCAAAGTTTGAAGACTTCTTAAACTAGATTCTAAGAATTTTTTATACTCTTGTTTGTTGATAGCAGTTATATTTAAGGTATCAATATTGATTTGTTAGAGCTTGGTTTATTTGGCACAGGTAAATTATATGTCGACATTACTGAAGAAGTGGTGCTGATTCCAAGAATATGTTCTATGTGATTAAAAATTTTCTTAGATAAGGTAGTTATTCGAATATCATTATTATTGTTATGGTTATCGCTTTTATTATCTGTATCCTCATTGCTCTTATTGCTAATATTATCTTCGTTTTCTGAACCTACTAATACTTCTGAATTATCATCATATTGACTATGATAAATATTTTGAGCTTCTTGATAAGTTAGAAAAATCATTTTAGATAAGTGTTTATATGGCTCACGGCACAAAGGTGCTTACATATAATACTCGTTTGAAGAAAGTCAAAACATTGACAACAAATATTTGTTGGTTATCTATACATGCATGTTGTATAAACAAACCCTGGAGTAGTTTCAGATTCAACTTAAATATAGATCTTTCTATCTATTTCTTCATGTTTAATTACTTTCTCCATTTTAAGTAGTCTTCTTGCTGATTTATCACGTTTTGTGCTTGGAGATAAATATACAATGTGTAAAAATTTTTGCATTAGAATTTTGTGATCTGATGAATTCATTAAATTAAGCTCTTTTCTTCATTCCTCTTTTTCATGTTCAAGGTTCTTAGCAAGATTTCATAACGTTAAAATATTTGGTATAACTTCGTATACAAGTGCAATGTAAAGTACGTCAGCTCTGAGAAGGTGATGATTTCTTTAAAAATAGTTTAATTGATTATTTTTTAAGTCTTTATTCATTTTTTCGAGATAATTATTTGTAGTAGAGAGTTTTTCTAGAGGAATTCCAAGAATTTCTGCAGCCTTCATCTATTCATTAAGATATCAACTATACAAAAGATCACCAGCCCACTGTTTAATTAGATAAGCAAGTAATTTTAATCTGTCTTCTAAAAGTTTTTTATTTTTTAAAATAGCTTCTGTATTATAGATACTTTCTAATGATTCTTTTTTTTTAATGATATATTCATGCACCATTTGTTCACTGCAATTTATTGACTGAGCATCTTTTAAGGGTAGGGTGAACGTAGATCATTTATCATATGATTTTAGTAGTACAATAAGATTTATATAGAAAATAAAATTGTGCTACAAATAAAACTTTTTACAATTGTTATTAATTTAGCCAAAAATTTTATAATATATAGTACAAAATACTCTTTTTATAATAGTAAAATTTTAATAAATAGTATTTAAAAAAATTATACTTCTAAATATTGTAAAGTTTTTCTAAGTTGCCTCAAATTTTCTTTAGTTACACAAAAATAATTAATTCTAATTGGTTGAATTTATGTTGTTTACAATCGTGACTGGTCGATCACCTGATTTCATATGATCACAACATGATTACTATTAAAAATGATCTATGTTCACCCTATCCTTAAAATGGTTTTTAAAAATGTTTTTATGGTTTGGTGCAACAGAATTGCCTTATTATCACCACCATGGCCTAATTGTTTATAATTTCACTCATACAACATTGACTAATATAAAAAAAACATAGAAGCAAAATAATTCCTGTCCATATTTTGCTAATGGTTTTTGTTCTTTGACATCAGTGTCAGTCATCACAACAAGAGGCTTTAAGATAATTGAGATAGGTAGATGTTGATTTTTTTTATAATTATCACTAATCTTATTACAAAAAATTATAAAAAGTTATTATTCTAGGGTCTTGCTATTATATCCAGATGATGTTAGATGATTATGTTTGGGTGAAGTAAAAAGAATGAACACAATAGAAACACCTTTGTTATCCCCATCAATGACTATAATAATAAATAAAAGTAGTTTGGTTTGCTGACTCCGAAAGTTCTATCAACAAAAATAAAGTTTTGGTGGCCATACTTCCATGCATACTTTTGTTGTTCGCTTGTAAAAATAATGATTTCTAGATGATCATTATCTTTAGTATAAGGTTGATAATATAAACACCTGATTGATATATATATAAATAAAAAAATTGATTAGTAAATATAAGAATTTGTGTATTAATTTTAAAATAACAAAAAAATCAAAAAAATTCAAGCCTTAGCTTTTGAATTTATTACTTATGCATCTTTGAGCTCAGATAGGTCTGCATTTGGTCCAAGAAAGTAGTTCAAGTTTTTTGCTGCATTATGTCTAATATTTATATTCTAGCTTGTTTGTAGCATTTGTTTTTTAATATTAGTAATATCTATTGCAGTAAGTAATACTCTAGAGTTTCCAATTAAGATATGATTTCCAAATACATTTTTCACAATTCTTGCATTTTGAGCAAGAATATCTGAAGTTTTTATATTAAAACTTAATAAATTTTTACAGGGTTGGGCAAGCTATATATCTGGTGAATTTTTACTGGACATTGGACATTTCCAATTTGTTCTATGCAATGTCCAATGTTCTATAAGGCGCAGCTTTAGTTGGTATAGGACAATATCTATTACTTTTGCATAGGACAATTCAAACAGTTTTCCAATGTCCAATATGTTTAAATACTAATTTTTAAAATTTTCTAGCGTTAGTACATAGGGGGCATCCATAAATAACATTATGTACCCCCTCATAGTAGCGCTGGACCCCCCCTACTATATAAAAAAATTTTTCAAAATCCATATGATTATATAAAATTTTACAAAAACTTGAATATATTATGATCCAGTGGTCCAATCTGGATGATTTTGGTACCATTCGATTCGTCTCTATGAGACGAATCCAATGGCACCAAAATCATTTCATTTGGATTACTGGATCACGTTTTATTAACGAAATACTATTGATTTTATAGTAATTTTATAAGAAAACATAATAACCAATAGTATTTCGTTAATAAAACGTGACCCAGTGCTCCAAATAAAATAAAATTAGTACCATTCGAATCCTCTCCTCGAGACGATTCGAATGGTACCAAAATCATCCAATTTGGACCACTGGATCAAGTTTTAGCAAATTTTAATAAAAAAATTGCGTTATGTTAGGTGACCCCCCTTATATAGTGAAAAATCGTTATATTTTGGGGGACCCCCCTCAAACATAACGTTATTTATGGATGCTCCCATATGTTTGAAGATGTACTCGTGCAATAAACCTGTTGTGCTTATGAATTTGTGCAACAAATCATTCGAGAATTTTAATATATTTTATTATTTTTTATTGATGGCTAATAATTTGAGTATTAATAAAGTTATAAATGCATTAATTAAAATAAGAAAGTAATACAATTATTTTATTGACGCAATAGTATAAAATCTCATATTATGAATTAGGATTTATTATAAAGAACCAAATTTATACTAACATTGAAATCTTTATAAAACAGTAGGACCTCGGACATCTCTCATATAGGTCATAACTGATCTGCATGAATTTAGACGTTTTTGCTACTCCCAAAATTAAGTAAATTTGCTAAAAGGAATTATTACATATAAATTTTATAGTAATTTGCTAAAAACTTAATTATAACATCTAGTATCGGGTAAAAAAATATAGAGCAAATTTTTTAAAACTGTAATAACTGTTAAAACCCACTTTTGAATACATATGGGCGGATTTGTGAAATACCCTAAATTTTAGGTAATACAAATATCGATCTTATTATGACCGTCATTTTATTTGACATTTATTTTGATTGGCTAGTTATATAAATACTAATGCTGAAATCAAAAAAAAAATAAAAAATATATATAAAAAATAAAATAAAGAATAAAAAAAAATACAAAAATATTTTATAATTTATTTATTTATTATTATATTATATCTCACTATACTATAATTTACTGTGTAATAATCCTAAATTTATACTATACTATAAATCCTATTATACTATAATTTAACATACTATAAATTCTAAATCTACTATACTACTAATCTACTACTGTGCTACCTGTCCTGAATTCAATTCTACTATGCTACCTGTCCTAAATCCATGCTACCTGTCCCAAATCCAACTCTAACGTGCTACATCCAAAAAATCTAACTTTACTATTCTACGCCAAAAAATCTAACTCACCATGCTATCTATCCTGAATTCAACTCTACCGTGTTATGTCTAAAAATCTAACTCTACCGTGCTACATTCAAAAAATCTAATTCTACTGTGTTATGTCCAAAAACTCATGATACGTCCAAAAATCTAACTCTACCGTGCTATGTTAAAAAAATCTAACTATCGTGCTATGCCAAAAAATCTAACTACCATGCTATGTCCAAAAAAATCTAACTACTGTACTACGTCCAAAAAATCTAACTCCCGTGTTATGTTCAAAAAATCTAGCTCTACAGTGTTACGTCCAAAAAATCTAACTCTACTGTGCTACGTACAAAAATCTAACTACCGTGCTATGTGCAAAAAATCTAACTCTACCGTGCTCTACCTGTTCTGAATCTAACTCTACTGTACTACATGTCCCGAATCTAATTCCACTGTGCTACGTTCAAAAAATCTAACTCTACCGTGCTACGTCCAAAAAATCTACTGTGCTATGTCCAAATCTAAAAAATCTAACTCGTCCAAAAATCTAACTACATCCAAAAAATCTAACTCTATTGCGCTACGCCCAAAAAATTTAACTTTACTATGCTACGTTCAAAAAACCTAACTCTACCGTGCTATGTCCAAAATATTTAACTCTATCGTGCTATGTCCAAAAAATCTAACTCTGCCATGCTATAAAGGTCTTACTAGCACAGAGAGGGCATAAAACACGTTCATGTCAGATTAGACTATTTATAAATAAACAACTCTTTAAAGTTAGATTAGTTTTTAAATTCTACTATATATATATATTTCTTAAACTAACTTACTTACCTCTACGATTCACTTACAATTGCTTGCAATTGCTTACAATTTCAAAATAAGAAATTGGTTGGAGGTTGGAGAAATTGGTTAGACGCCAGTGACGCACCTTAGTAATATTTAAAAAAATGAAATTGGGTTATTTTTGTTTTTACTTGTAATCAAATGATTATCATGTGTTTATGTAACAATTAATCTTTGATTACCTAAAAAAAGGCCCAATTTCACATTTCCGCCGATATGATATAAAATATGTAAATTTGCTTTTGAAGATACTTCACTCAAGTTTTAGAAAAAATCAAAACTTCTATTAAAAACAAGCTGCGCCAAAATTTTCTAAAACTTTGAGCGAAGGTATCTTAGCAACCACCTGATCAAATTCGATGAAAATTTTTTTATTTGAATTTTATGGATCAATAGAATTTAAATAAAAAAATTTTCATCGAATTTGATCAGGTGGTTGCAAAGAAATCTTTGATCAAAGTTTTAGAGAATTTCAAACCGTATATCATATGACAGATATGTTAAAATTTGTTGACAAAACTTTGATCAAAGATATTTCTGCAACCACTAATCAAATTTGATGAAAATTTTTTTACTTATTCTACGGATCCATAAAATTTAAATAAAAAAAATTTTATAAATTTAATCAAGTAGTTGCAAAGATATCCTTGATCAAAGTTTTGTCAAAAATTTAAACGTATCTGTTATGTGATATATATTTTGAAATTCTCTAAAACTTTAATCAAAGATATCTCTGCAACCACCTGATCAAATTTGATGAAATTTTTTTTATTGAATTGTATGGATCTATAGAATTCAAATAAGATAATTTTCATCAAATTTTATCAGATGGTTGCAGAGATATCTTTTGAACAAAGTTTTAGAGAATTTCAAAACGTATATTATATAACAGATATGTTTAAATTTTTGACAAAACTTTGATCAAGAATATCTCTGCAACCACTTGATCAAATTTGATGAAAATTTTTTTATTTAAATTTTATGGATTCGTAGAATAGTAAAAAAATTTTCATCAAATTTGATCAAGTGGTTGCAGAGATATCCTTGATCAAAGTTTTGTCAACAAATTTAAATGTATCTGGCATATAATATGCGTTTTGAAATTCTCTAAGGGGGCTTCCAGAAATCAGCTGATTTTTTTTACTATAAGCCCACCTCACCCCTACACCACCCACCCCACCTGATACCCAATCTGCCAATCAGATTTTATGATTATTAAAAAGTTAGATATAATAATTAATAGTAAATAACTTTTGATCTACTAGGCCAATTTCGATGATTTAACTATCAAAATGATCCTCACAATAAGAGAATTCTAGCAAGCCCAAAATTATTAAAATTTAATTAATCACTGGACCCTAAGATTGGAATAGATTTGTTTTACTATAAAATTTTATAATTTATTAAAAAATTATAAACCATTTATAGTAACACAAATTATTCCGATTTCTGGATCCTGTAATTGGATTTTTATGATTTTGGGCTTGCTAAAATCCTTTCATTGAGCTGATCATTTTGGTAGTTAAATCATCGAAATTGGACAAGTAGATCAAAAATTATTAGCAATTAAAAATTAATTTTCAATTGTTAATAACTTTTGATCTACTGGGTCAATTTGATGATTTAACTACAGGATTCTAGCAAGCTCAAAATTATTAAAATCTAATCACTGGATCCTAAAATCGGAATAGATTAGTATTATAATAGAAGTTTTATAATTTATTAAAGAATTATAAACTATTTATAGTAACACAAATTTATTCTGATCTCTAGATCATATAATTGGATTTTTATGATTTTGGGCTTGCTAGAATCCTCTCATTGGGAGGATTATTTTTGTAGTTAAATCATCAAAATTGGCCCAGTAGATCAAAAGTTATTAACAATTAAATATTAATTTTCAATTGTTAAGGGTAGGGGGTATGTAGATCATTTTTCATATGATCTGCGTGATACAATAAAATTTTATATAGATAGTAAAAATATATTACTAATAAAAGTTTGCGAAGTCACTGCCAATCTTTATCAAATTTTGGTAGTTTGTAAACTAAAACCTTCTATTTATAGTAATGATATTCTTTAAATTATATTACTATAAAAAAAATGTGGTTACATATGTCGTAAAATTTCCCCTAGTCAGCCCAAATTTCCCTGAGTTACACAAAAAAAAAGATCTACCATGCTTCTAGATCAAATAATTATCCAATCAGATTTGTAAATGCCTATTGCCGTTTTCTTTAACCTTCCCTGCTATTACAGTATTATAGCTTGTACGATTTAATTCTAAGGCTTAGAAACACAGAATCCGCTTTTTGCTATGTACGTATGTAAATAAATAAAAAACTGAATTCTTTAGACATCGCTGTGATCTTGGAAATTTACTTATCTAACTGTTAATTTTTTAGTAAAAAAAAAAGACTCACGTATTTCAGAGCTTTTGCCTCCTGTACCTATTCTGTGACTCTTCATCCGACTTTTATGAGGTAACGTAAGAGTTATAGGTTTCACTGATTTGGATGTTGAAGCAGAAGATTTAGAAGGTGAAGGTGAAGTCGGCACTTGTTGTGGGGTTGTTATTTATGCAACGAAAAAATCGAGAATACGGTTTAAAAGAAATATTTTACAATTATTTGGGTTCCAATTATTCCATGACTGTACATCACGAGACTATAAATATAACTGACCGATTATATATTTCTGTATTTCAGAGTTCCAACTAAACAATTTCCAAATAGCAAAGTTTTCCGAATGATTGCCTTGAACTTTTTGATGGCAAAGATGGCTGATATGGTTGCAAAATATCCTGATAAGATTTTTGAATCAGAAGCTAAATACTCCTCAATTTCACGGGTTAATTTCTTATGGTCTTCATCATGTAGTTTAGCCCAATTTAAATCAAAACCACCTAATAAACAATGGGCTAATTCATGGGCTATCGTGTTAATCAAGCCAAAGAAATTAAGAGACAGAGAAGTCTTTAATCCCACCAAGCAGTAAGTATAATTAACATTTAAAAAAATGGTAATAGAGGTTCCAATTAATATTTTTAATCGAAGAAGTAGGGAACTTTTGGCAAAAAAATTGAGAAATAAGTTAAAAGCGGACAATAATTTTAAAAAAAGTAATCCGCTTTAACATACCTTCCTAAATTTTCTCCAAATTCTTTATAATTTCACCTCTCTTCCAGAAAATGCTTTAATTTCATTTTATTAAGCGAGATGATTTACAGATGGATGAAAGAGAAAAATCTGGGAACATGTTACCAGATGGAAATTGCTCAAAGCGCAGATTTACCGACCGATCTAAAAATACGTAAAGGTTCGTCTGTTTAATGATTGAGTAATAATAATATATGACAATTCCTTTTCGACTAGCTCTAACATTCGAACTGCTTTTTTTATTTTTGAATTGCATTGTTACTCGAGTTCCAATAATATGCTATAGCATTTGACTAGAAGCTGTGGCTAGATCAAAAAATCCATATACAGTCAAACCTTCCAAACTGTGAAAAAAAAGCAAATTGGTGGGGTGCGTATTGATGAAGCAATGTAAAAGCTACTTTGCGAAAATCTTACATTTTTGCGATAGCGACAAAATAATAATATAGGATGCTAAGAGGAAATTTTTATAGTAAATTACAAATTTAGTTTCTTGAGGTTTTTTGATGAAATGCGAAAAATTAGTAATTTTCGTACTCCAAAAATCTCGTTAATAGCGCTAGTTAGAAACTAAATTTGCGATTTACTGTGGAAATTTCCTTTTAGCGTCCTATATTATTAATAATTTACACTAGATCTAGATCTAGATTATTTTGTCTCCGCATGTACTTTGATATAAGAGTGCTCTCAAGCACCTAAATTAATAGATTGGTGCTCAATTTTTAATTAGCGGAATATTATAATTAGGACGTTTTTTATCATAGGGACGCCGCATTTCGCACTATGAACATGTTGAAAGAATTACCTCAATTAATTATGGTGCTTGTGCACAATCTCATTTGATCATATTGTAAAGTCGTATATTTAAAAATTTTGCTGATATCTGGCTCCCGCCCCTGTATATGTAATGTAAAGTAATAAATTGATTAATAAACCGATAATGGTTCGACATATATATATCTATTTTTTTTTTACATTGAACTTTATGAATTATATGCCTGAACGAAAGACCGCAAGAAATGATGCTAGAGGATTAGCTTCGATAACACTTTAAGAACAGTTAACGAAATACCCGATACATAGTATATTAACAAAAAGGCAAAATTGGTGCTTTTCTTCTGTTATCTATATTTGGTATTTTATTTCTTCATTCCATATCTAGTTAGCCTTTTTTGCTTTATTTGTGTTGTAGTACCATCGGGATAGAACAATGCTAGGCTCATTTTGGTAATCAATAGTTCTTTATATTATTTTCTTGATTAGGTGACGGGTTAATATAAATATTTGAAGATTCATATTTGGTCTTATACATAAAAAGAATATTATACAAAAGGAATATTAATAATGCTTTCGTCGTCATTTACAATTTGTTGGGCGGGTAACTTTATTTGTTTTGTAACGCCGTTGGGATAATATTAAAAACATGTAATTGATAAATTGATACTAGGCTTATTTGGTAGCTGATATTTTCTTGCATTATTTCTAGATTAGGCGACAAGTTACAAGTTGTTGGGGTGGTAATGTTATCTCAATAGTAGAAAAGTAAAATTATTAATGTCAAAGATGTACGATTACAATTCTCATTGAAGTGTTTGTTATTGCTTACATAGTAAAAGACTTTTTCAATAATAGTGAATAATATAATTAAAATTCATTAGTCACTACAAAATTAAATTAATGTTTGTTAACTGTATGAGTTAGAATGTATTTAAACTCTTACTTTTGATTCTAATAAAGTTTTTTTTAGAATTCAATTCTACAAAAATAAATTAATAAAAGTTAGTAATCAAAATTAAAAGCAACTTTTATTGATTGACTTTCCAAAATCTATATATTAAATAAACTTATCATTATTAACTTGCCCTTGCGCCCATATTCAAAAGTTATTCTTTGTGCATAATAAAATTATTTGATTTTTATAAACTTAAAATATAAAATACACCTAACAGATTTTTATAATACTAGATTTTAAACTTTCAATACAAAAATAGTTAAATGGTATGAACAAATTATTGCTCAATTGCCAGAAAAAAGAGTTCAAATAGATTCAAAAGAGGGATGTCTTGTTAGAGAAATCAATCCGGAATTAGAGATATTACCTTTACATAAGCAACTTGAAGCGATTCCACTTCAAGAAAGCCCTCCTACTAATGCTGGATATTACCATTACCAACCAAAAAATAAAAAAGATGAATGGATTCCTTTGCTATCTGGATATTCTATTTTTTTTAAAACTGCAGAAAAGATTTGGAAATTTAGTATTATATCTGAAAATTTTTATCTTAAATTTTTGTGAAAAACTTATGATAATGCCAATTTACAGCAACCCAAAACTGGTTCTGATTATTGTCTTTTCAAAGTAAAAAATTAGACTATGATCCAAATAATTACCGATCTTTACCTGCTCTTCTTGGATTTATAGATGCAGAAAATGTGGCTTTATTACAAGCAGCTGTTACAAAACATTATCCTAATATTTTTCAAAATCAACAAAAATTAATAAATGCAACAATGGCAGAAGAGCTATTGCGTGATAATTTAAAAAGAAAAGCTGATCAAATAAGTAATGATTTTGAACATAATGAATCATATATTTCAATAAAATATAATATTTTATTGGAAAAAGAAGGTAAATATTTACCTCCAAAAAGCATTCAAGCTTTAATGTTAGACTATAATAAAGAAAAAGCAAAAATTCATAATCTTAATCGAAAAATAACTAGGCTCAAAAAACAAGTAGAACAACTAGAAAATGAACTAGAAAAAACCAATTTTAATGAAGAAGATTTGTTGGAACTAAATGTTAAAAATGCAATAAAATCAGCTAAACTAGGATCTACAATACTAATTTCCACTGAACAATATTTTTCATTAGTACTTATGCAACCTTGTCATAGTTGCAATAACAAAAGCTTTATAAATAAAGTTCTAAATGCAACATCAATTGGATTTCAGGTTAAATATATAGTAAAGTGTAAAATATGTAATACTATTTTTGAACATATAAATAAAACAAAAGATATTCAGTTTACAAAAGCTGTAGCTGCTTCTGGACTAGCAGGAGGAATATCTCGTAATGCAGTACAAAGTTTATTAGCTATAATAGGAGTTACTAATCAAATAAGTAGTAGAACATATCATCATTATCAAAAGATGTATTTTAATCCTTTTAGAACTTGTGCAACTTCTAGTACAAAAAGTGCTTTGAAAAAATGTATTGAACATACATTATCAAAAGGCAACAAAACTTTAGCTCTTGGGTTTGATTGCTCATGGTCTCATGTACGAAATGCAAACCAAGCTAGTGGTGAGCTAATATATCAAGAAATACCACCTGGTATGATATTTATTTATAATTATTGATTTGATTTATAGCTAATTAAAATTATTTTTATTAGACTATTCCCACAAGCCAATCATTGCATTTCATACAGTTGAAAAAACCAGATTTGCAAAAGATAGTAAATCAGGGCTTACTAAAATAATCCATCAAGGCAATTTTGATAAATCTTCAAGACAAATGGAACATGCTATTTTAATTGAAGTATTAAATCAAATTAGCCCATTATTAGAAGAAGCTAGTTTATATTTGGAAATATGTATTGATAGTGATTTGGACTCAAATAAAACTCTTGCAAATGTACCTATTGTTTCTAATGTCTATGCTGATTTAAAACATTTAACAAAAAATATTAGAAATTCTTTACATAGTAAATATAAAAAGTTTTTATTTTTATTTTTTTTTTTTTTGAACTTGACGATCATGTCACGCTTCAATGCTTTATTGATGATAATTTCCAAAAGAAAATTTTTTAAATCCACCATTTGGTGTTTGAATCGAAGAGTGGCTCACCCGATTACTATAAAGTACCTAAATACTCGAGCGCCTATGTGCAGTGATAGCAATTTAATCGGCCAAACAAAATTTAATTGGCCAACGGCCAATACAAAATAATTTGGCCAAAAATGGCCAAAATTTTACAGCCAAAGTTGAATGTCAATTGGCCAGACCAAATCAAATTATTTGGCCGATATGGCCATTGGCCAATGGCCAAATGGCCAAATTTCTCTAAATAGTAATAAAAAAAGAAAAGTATATAAAAATACTGTATGAAAGCATATTATGGTAATATATATGATAACTTAAGTAATACTTGTTAAGCTATATAAAAAAAAATCCAAGCGAAAGTTTAATAAGTTATATAAAAAATAATTTAAGTGAAAATTTAATAAGTTATATTAAAATAAGGGTTTATTAATTTTGTGCACCATGCACAGCTATGCACCCCATAAAAACAAATATAAACAATAATTAGAACAGCTGTGCATCCTAGTAACAAATACAACCAATAATTAGGATTAGGATTAGGGTTAGGGTTAGGATTGGTTAGAAGTATGTTTAGAATTAAATTTAGAATATAAAGGTATCATCACGAGAGGAGCATTTTTTGTTAAAAGTGCATTAGGGGTTACCATAGTAAAATTTTGAGATTGCAATAGAGGTAATACTGGGGTAGTACTAGTAAAATTTTAGAAATATAAAGGGGTGCACAGCTGTGCATGTGCACATCTTTAATAACCCCTTAAAATAATTTAACTGAAAATTAATAAGCTATATAAAAAAGTAATTTAAGCAAAGATTTAGAAAATTATATAAAAGTATAATTTGAACAAAGGTTTAATAAGTAATTTGAGCAAAGGTAATTTGAGCAAAGGTTTAGTAAGCAAAGGTTTAGGCAAAAGTTTAGTAAGTTATATAAAAAAACTACTTAAGTGAAAATTTAATAAATAATTTAAGCAAAAGTTCAGCGAGTTGTATAAAAAATGATTTAAGCAAAGGTTTAATAAGTAAGGTTTAGTAAGTAAGTTAGCTAAGGTTCAGTTAGTTATATAAAAAAATAATTTGGGCAAAGGTTTAATAGTAATTAATTTTTGAGTGAAGGATTAGTATGTAATTTAAGTCAAAGTTTTATTATTTACTATATATTTTGTTATTATTAAATAGTTAGTTGATTTACGCAATAAAAACTTTTACTTATTTCGTCAAATAGAAGTTTTTAAATACTCTAATTTTATTTCCAATTTCAAAATTTTAATACATAAATAAGATTTTTTAAATTAATTCTAAAACCTTTAATCTATTATTTATTTTAAATATTGAATGATTTATTTTATTAATGATATTTAAATCTGGGCCTGATTAAACACGAAATTAAAAAGTCATGTAAAGCATATAAATAAACTTCATTTTAGCTATATCTTTAAATGCTTAAAGTTATATAATTAATTAGTAATAAACATGTATTAATATTGGACCAATCAGATTACTAGCTTTATTTGGCCATTTCGGCCAAAAATGAAATTTATATTTTTGGCCTTTTGGCCTTGGCCATTGGCCGCGACCAATGGCCGGCCAAATGGCCAAGTGACATCACTGCCTATGTGCGACCTGCCAAGAGTAATTTAGTCTCATCGGTTTGCATCGATCTACCTCAGACCGATCCGCCCTGAATCACCGACCTGACTTACCAGCCCGTCATGACCGTCTTCTTTTCCAACCTCTTCTCCTAGCCTCCTAGGTAGAAGAACTACCAACAAAATAGAAAGAAAGATAAAAAGGATAAAAAAAAAGAGGAGTGCTAAACTAACGAAATGAAAAAAAAACATAACAAGAAAAAAAGGGAAGGGAATAAACGAAAAAAATATAAAAACAGAGAAAAGGAGAAAAAGGCCGAAAAAAGACGGCCATGACGACACTATTTTTGCCTGTGTTAGGCTTTAAAAATTATATAGTGTTGTATAGAAGAAATCTAATCTAACACTATATGTATTCTAGAAAGAGGAAAAGAAAAAATACGTCTAATATCTAGAAATTTTTACACGTGATCCCTCCGATCTCTATTACACCAGTCATTGTTTATTTGGTAAGCATTAACCCAAATATCCTCGTGGGAAATTCCATTTCGGTAGACGCGTACGAATTTGGAAGGAATAAACACTGCCGATCTTTTGGAGGGGGTATACCGAATTGCCCACTTTTTGTAAAATTTCGAAACGTCCAAAGCGGTCCAGGAAGAGAGTACCAAAATAAAGGAGTTGTAAGAGTTACGCTGTACAGAATAACATATCTAACCAAGTATCTACTTCTATTTTCATATCCATAGGTCTTGACAAAGCTCCAGAGTTTTTCTGCTACGTCTTTGCTCAATAGCACCAAAGCCCGCCAAGGTGCCTCGCTTATAAGTCTACTGTTCTTTTTCATCTCTATTTCAGTCGCAGAACATACAGTGAATGGACTTTGTACCCGACAGCAGCTTTGGTAGAGTTTTGTTATGTGTAAATATATTAACTGCATAGTTTTTATAGGTCTGAGTTCATGGAAAATTTGGTACGATGGATCGTTGGAAAAAGTTCATAAAAAGTTTTTATTACAAAAATTATATTTATTAATTTATATATTTTTTTTAATATTTTTTTAGATAAAAAATATATCATATTCCATGCTTTTGAAGACCATATAATGCGTTGGTTTCGTGGATGTATTTATTCAGCAGCATTATGCAAAGTAGGCCAAGATGCTTCTATACCATCTGAAGAGGAAACACGAAATATGCAAGTAGAGGGTCTTATCCAACATTTACAAAATAATCATTCATCTTGTTGGTCAGATATTTGCTGGACAAAAGATGATCCTGAAATTATTTTGCAAGAACCTACTTTTTGTTATTCATCTAATAATCGAATTAATGAATTTCGAAAACTTCTTGAAGAAGTTTTTTGGGTACCTTGTGGCCAAGGAATTGTTACATTAAATCGAACATCCCAAAATGAAGCATTTAATCGTGTAAAGCTAGTATATCTAGACAAAAAAATTGATTATTGGCAATCATATTCTGCACGTCATGCAATGGCTATATTGCATTACAATGAAGGATATACTTATTTGCTATCAGAACTTAGAGAAATTTATAGTGGAAAACCTTTTGAAACTGAAGATTTGCATAATATTAATGCAATAGAAAAAGAGCGTTTTGAAAAACAAAGATGAAATGTAAATAATATACAACAATGTAATCAAATACGGGCTAATAATTTTGCTAATGAACGTAAAGAATTGGGTGGCTTTAATTTTGATCAGGTAATTATTATTATTATAAAAGAATAATCTTAAAAGTTAACTATTTATTTACTTACTTTTATAATTTAATAATATAGGAATTGGTTCCTTATAAATTTAAAGCACAGGATCAGCTTCGTTCTAATGAGTTTTATCTATCCTTTGCTTCATTAATGATTGACTTTGATATTACTATAGGATGTATTGGTTGTCATACTTTTCCAAAATATACAAAAGGCTTATGTGCATTATGTTATACATACCAAGTATTTGGTTGGAAAGACAAAATTTTAAATTCAGAAAAAATAGAAGTTGATATATATCAATCTATGAATTTAATACAACAAATTGAAGTTATTACAGAAAAAATATTTAAATATACTAATTTGAGATCTGGACAATTAGAAGCTATAGAAAGTTATATAGGAAACAAAAAAGATACACTTGTTATTTTAAAGACTGGAGGTAGAAAATCTTTTTGTTATGTAGCCTCTGCAATTCTCTTTGATGGTCTTACAATTGTTATCTCTCCTTTGAAATCTTTAATACAAAACCAAATGGTCTGTATAAAAATTATATTACATAAAAATTTAAAAATTAAAATAAATATATATCTAATAGACTTTTTTTTAGAACTATTTTGTTTAGTTAGGAGTTCCATATGGCTTGCTAACATCATCAAAAGGAACAATTGAATATGAATTAAAACTTTTTGATGAAATAGTTCTTGGATTTACTCGCTTGCTTTTTGTTACTCCAGAAAAATTATTGCTTAATAAATCAGTTTGGAGATTATGTAAACGTTTGTATGATATTGGAAAGCTACAGTTTGTAATTAATGAAGCACATTGTATTTTTGACTTTTGTCATTTTAGGTAAGAAATATACAAATACTATATAATATTAGTTTATAAAAAATTACTAAAATTAAAATTAATATATAGAGAAGAATGGGGAAAATTAGGAATACTTGAACAATATTTTCCTGATGCTCGAATTATGGCTTTAACTGCAACTTTGTCTCATGCTGATGTAAAAGCACTTCAAAATAATTTGAATTTTGATATAACCAACTTTGCAACTATAAGAGAATCTAATTTGTTTCGCAAAGAATTATGTTTTTCAGTACAAAGCCGAATAGATACCAACTTAGCTTGGGCAGATAAAATAGTAAATTTAGTAAAAAATATGGAAAATTCTGGTCGCACAATAATTTATTGTGCACGAATTAGTGATTGTTTAGATGTTTTTAATATATTAAGTACAAAATTAGAAGAATTATCATTAGATATATATATGGACAATTAACAGAAAGCGATAAGAATAATGCAATAAAAAAATGGAATAAAGGCCAAACACATCTAATAATTGCAACATCAGCTTTTGGTTTGGGTATAGATATGCCTGATGTCCGTCTAGTTATACACTATAATTTTCCAATGAATATGAGTAAGTATATATATTATTTTAATAAATTAAAAAACAATAACTAATACTTTTATAAATAGCTAGTCTTATTTAAGCTTCTGGACGGGCTGGGCGAGATCAACAAAAAGCCAAATGTGTTATTCTTTATTCTCAAAAAGACATTCGTATAAATTACTCTATTATTGCTGAAAATAGAAAAATGTATTATTAATATAATTATATGTTTAAATATTAGACAATTCTCTAATGTATTTTTTATTATAGTACTGATGATAATGATGAGAATAATGAAAAAACTATAAATCGAGAACGCTTTTTAAAAGAATCACGATACAAACTTTTTGAAGTAATATATTACTGTCTTACTACCGTATGTGTCCGAAATTAAGCTACCTTTTTTGGCCAAAAAATTACACAAAAAATCGTAAAGTAGCTTATTTTCGAAATATAGCATTTTTTGAAAAAATTAAAAAACGTACTAATAAAAAGTTATCCAAATGACACCAAATTTTTACTATAAGTGTATTTTGATGCGCTGAACAACTTTACTTAATTGACCTTTTGAAGTTTACTTAGTAGAAAAAAAAGGTTTATATGTAGTAACTGCTAACGAATTTTTAAGATTTTTAAAAAAAATCAGGGTGGGTAGTTTATTTTAGGTAGTAGCTTATTTTCGGACATATATAGTACCTATGAATGCCGATTTCAATTAATATCACAATACCACATGTGGACAGGAGATCCAAGTTCACAACCTTGTAATTCCTGTGATAACTGTGCTATGCGTATGAAGAACAAAGTTGTATTAAAAGATGTAAAAACAGAAATTTTAAATTTGTTAAAAGTAGTGGAAGTATTATGTGAAAACAATGATAAGCCAATTGTACCTTTGGATATTATAGATATTTTTTGTTTATTAAATAATGCACGACTTAAAGGTAGAAAACTAAAATTGATGGAACTTACTAATCGGCAAAAATCAAAGCTTTTACATACAAAAGCCTTAGCTAAATTAGCTTTGGCAGATCTGGTTCGTTATGGGTTTGTCAACCAGACAACCTGGCTTGAACGAAAGACCAGTACAGCTTACTTGACTTTTACTATAATTATACAGAGTATAGTAGAAGATGCAAGTTCTCTTGTGCAGGAAAAAATTTGGTTATACTGGATAAAATCATAAAATTTTTTATACATTTGTATTGTTCTTGAATTTATATTGACCATATATTGATCACAGAATCTATGATTTATATAAATAAAAACAAAATTTAATAAATCGCATGCATTATAGTTATCTTTACAAAAAAATCTTAAATTGTGATGCTATATTATAGAAGTTGAAATTGAATCTAATATGATCGCATAATTGATTATAATATTCACTTGAGTGATCTGGTTACTTCCAATAAGTTGCTATGGGTGAAAGTTGGGTGGGTCACCTGGCCTGCACATTTGTGGGCTGGTCGGTCAATTAAAGAAGTGTAAGAATCAATTCTATTATAAAGCATATTTAATGTCAAAAACTGACTAACAATCAAATAATAGTTTATAACAATATGGATTTTATTAGTTGGCTAATTTAGATGATAAATTAACAAACAATGAATATAAGGAACAAAAAGTTATAATACCATGAAATGCAATAGAAATACCAATTTATACTGCTGCGTATTTTATGTGGGGTAGTATTTGAAGAGTGTATATTGGTCTATTAAAAAAATTTTCATAATATTAAATGGTCATTGATTTGTATCCAGATTTTTTACAATACCACAAGCAACCTTGAAATATACCTGATATAAATCAAGGTTAGTATTTTGTATTGCATTTTTCGGTATGTTTAATTGCATAGACAATTAATAAAAATAAAGTACAACGTACTATAATTCTCCTAAATATTAACCAAATAATAATTTAGTATCACTAAAATTTTGGCAGGGAATGTCCTAATGACTTTCTACACATTTGATATTTTAACTATCGTAACGGAAAGCTTGATATTCATGCCACTTTCATGCCGCCGATAGTTGCGTTAGGTCACATGAGCTTGACGGTAAATCATGAACTTGGGATATTCTTGATTTATTAGGCATTTATTATAGAAAAGTATGTATTCTTTTTTTTAGTGACGATTTCAGAGAGCATACATTGATGAACTAAGGGCAGGAGCATGCCTTTATTTAAGGTTTAATATATGTTATCATTAGAGCACCTAGCTATACTTAGCATTTACATTATAAATTTAGCATGTATCAGGTATGCTAAATTTAGCATGTACGCTAAATTTAGCTGTTTGCTAAATTTTAGTACCAAGAGCATATAATAATGCCTACGATACAATTATGGAATGTAGATGACAAGTTAAAGAATGATAATTACGAGTGATGAGATATGGGATAATATTATTCATCACAATATTATAAGGACTAATTCTAATCAGAAAAATTGTTAAAGCAAAAAAGGGTCAACCCAATCGACAAGCAGAGCTTTTTTATGATCGAACTATGATTTTTCCATCAGCCCGTATCACTAATACAGAAACAAATACTTCCCTATAAAACAAGTTCTGCTGCTTTTTTTAAGAAGAATAATCTTTGGCTCGGGAGGGAAAATAGTGATTCTGGTTTAACACTTAGCCAAGTTAATGATTTTATTAGGCAATTAACGGAAAAAAAATCCTTATGACCAGCTGAAAAATTAACTGGTATAATTGGTATTCTTCCTGAGAATAAAAATTGAAGGTGCATTTTTGTCAAAAAACATATCTGATTTTCTCCAGATTATCGTTTCGGAAAATGCTCATTTTTCTAAACAAACATTCACAAATTCCTGGTCATTTTCATAGAACCATGATAAATTCTGGGTAAAAATCAAATCCGGGTAAGATTTGGCTTTTAATTATAACAATATACAAAAGATTAGAAGCCAAATATTACCTGAATTTATCAGAGTTCTATGGAAATGACCAGGAATTTGTGTATGTTTTGTTCTGAAAAATGAGAACGATAGTCTGGAGAAAATCGGATAAGTTTTTTGAAAAGTTTTTATAGGGCTTGATGGTATTCTGGTATGCTAATAATAGGTGTCTTCATAAGTACCGTACCACACTGCCATTAGTTCCCCTTGTTTAATACCCCTTCCATTGCAAAAAAAAATTCTCGACAAAATTGTATAAGACCAGGGTATTAAGATTTAACAGTTTTGCATAATACACACTCTTGGTCAAGTACCTTGCCACGTATAATCTGTTTTTTTTTTTTTTTATCAGATTCCGGGTATTAAAGGCATTGCACTATAGTATTTAGAAAAGAATTTTAGTAACCTTATGTGGAAGACTTAATCACAAATTTTTTAGAAGAATTACACTGGGCAGGTGGGCAGGATACATTCATGCTGGTTTTACGAAAGTACCATTTTGCAAGACCAACGCACTAATGAAAATACATCCTTTTTACCTAGAAAGAAGATGAGCATATTTCAGAAGATATTTATAGTGTGATAAGATACCTTTTTTTTTTTTACTTCACTTTTTTTTTTTTTGTACAAATTCTATTCTTCTTTGGTATAAATTAGCTCTAGCAAAGGTTTTTAAATGGCTTTTTAGATATATTATTTCCTTTTTTTTTGCTTTTAGTTGTAAGTTAATTTGTTTTACTAATTTTTTTTTTCTTTTTAGGCTTTGTCAGACATTGTTTAGTGCTAGGCAAATGTGTATATAGCTTTTCAGATAAGGTATTAATTTTTTTTATTTGTTTTTCTTTTTTTTTTGCTTGTTTGTCTGGTTACTAATTTTGGGGTTTTTTTTGGAAAATATTAGTTTTCTTTTTGGCTTTTTTCTTAGAGAACCTTTCTTGGAAGTTTTTGGATATAAAGTAAGATTTTATTTTTTTTCTGGTTTTTTTTTTTGTTTGTTTGGTTACTAATTTTGGGTTCTTTTTTAGAGAATATTAGTTTTCTTTTTTGAAGAGTATCAGCTTTTTTTCTTAGAGAATAACAGTTTTCTTATATTAGTTTTTTTTTTTTGAGGTTTTTGGACGTGAAGTAGGATATTAATTTTTTTTGTTTTTCTTTTCCTGTTTTGTTAGTCTTTGTTTTCTTTCTTGAGGTTTTTAAACTTTGCATTCATACCAGGTAAAGTGCATATGGTGTTTTGAATAAGATTTATTTTTTTTTTTCTGTTTTTCATTTTTTTCTTGTTAGTTTTGCTACTAACTTCTTTCTTAGAGTTTTTAGACTTTGCCAGATGTGAATCAATACTGAGCAGGTGTTTGTGCAGTATTTCCGATAAGATATTAAATTTTCTTCTTTACATTTCACTTTTTTTCTGTCTTTTAATTTTGGTACTAATTTTGTTTTTCTTTTTTAAATGTTTTAAGCCTTTGCCAGATATAAATTAATACGAAAAAACATATTTGTGATGTTTCAAGTAGATAAGATTAAGTTTTTTGTTCTTGTTTTTTTTTTTGTTATTGTTTTGTTTACTAACTTTTTTAGATTTTGCTAAAGCACTGGTTAAATATTTAATAAAAGCACTAAGCAAACGTATCCCGGAAGTACTGGCAAATATATATGGAAATACCCAGCGAGTATATATGGGCCCTCAAAAGTAAAAACCAGACAATTTGACAATTTTTTGAAAATTAACCTGTTTGATTAATCAGGTATAAAATTTAAAGCCCAAACTTTTTTACTTAATAATGAAAGTCTGATTACTTAATAAATTTTTGTGATACAACGGTTAAAAGCTTTTGACACTATAATTTAAAAATAGATTTACTAAGATTTTAAAGCAATCTACAGGTCTACAGATCTAATAATCCTGTTTAAACAGGTTTGTTAATCATGAATATACTATTTTAGATTGATTTGATTTTGTGTAACAAAATAGTTTTTGCCAATTTTTTCAAAACCCGTGATCTGCCAAATTGTCTGGTTTCTACTTTTGAGAGCCCATGTGGAAGCACCAGATGAATATGTATGAAAGTACCAGGTGAACATGTATGAAAGTACTAGATGAATGTATATATTGGTAAATATAATATAAGTATTATACAAATATGAACTTCCTTTGAGTCTTTAAAACATTGTTGATTTTATTGGATTATGTATTAATTTTTTTTTAATAGAATTTGTTGGGTTTATAATATCATAATGTTGTAATACCAATTTAAAAAAAAAATTTTTAGGAGTTGGCCCAATAGTAGCCCAATAATGATTTGCTTTTTTTTGTAATAAAACTTTTGGTATATTTGCATTGTTTTTTTTTCAAAAAAAAATAAAAAATTTCAAGAGTTGCCCAGTAATAATTTGTTTTTTTAATAAAATTTTCAGTAAATTCACTTTTTTATTTTTTTTTAATTTAGTAATTAGGTTTATTATACGATATTTTTTTGATCAAAATTGGTTTTGTAAGTTATATATTCGCTAGTTTGCTTTATATATATTGCTTCGCAAATTAGCAATCACATGACTCATATGATTGATTTGATTGGTCAATTGTAAGGTCACTATGGCGACAGGTTGCTATCTAATAATGCTCAGTTCAAATATCGTATATTTTTGAAAATAATATTTTTTTTGGCCAAAAAGTTACACAAAAACATTAGAATAGCTTATTTTTAAATTGTTAAGGGTAGGGTATCCTGTATAATTCGATTTTGATGATCAATTTTATGTGTAACCAAATGATCAACCAATCAAATCATGAATTTTGATCGACTCAATGAAGTAAAAAAAAAGTAAAAATATAAAAAATGAATGTTAAAACATATGTTTAACACTAATAAAAAATACCGGGAAGGTAGTTTTGCATATAATCTTTACTATAACATTAATATGCAACCAATATTAATTCCGATTTATTTAAATAAGTATTAAAACTTAATATTAAATTTACAATATATATATTTACTTTGTTTAAAACGGCCCATAGGCAACTTTTAATTTTTCTCACTTATTATAGCATATAATTATAATAAAAGTTAATTATTAATAGAGCATCTAATCGTCTACAATATAATTTTAAAGCAAGGTAGTCTCAGTATTGGACAAGCAACGATAATAGGCAACAATGGGCAAAAGACAGTGCCAATGGGCAACTTTTTTACTAAACTTAGTATATATACAACTTACTATATAAAATACCTAATACGAAATAAAATATATTTAAAAGTATGTTCACTTTATGACAAAGTAAAACGAAGTTTTTTTTTCTAAGAAATATATGCCGGTTGAAAATTTAGCTTTGTCGCATGTTTAAAACTATAAGCCACAAAGGATCTGCATTAATACATAATATGTATAACATATTGTAAGATACTCTACCCTTAAATTTTTTAAAAAATTAAAAAATATAATAATTAAGAATTTTTTATTTTTTCGCCTATGCGATATATCGCACCCGGTGTAATGTGAAATCAAAACAATAAATTAATTCGTTAGTTTAGGGTTAGAGTGAGAGTTAGGGTTAGGGTTAGGTAGGTAATTTAGTAAAGAGGTTCTAACCCAAAATTTTGAGAGAAATTTTTTTTGTTAGAGCACGAAAGATAATTTCATAGCAAAATTTCGTGCTATAGCCGATTTTTAAAAAAAAATCAGAATCGCTTCGATTTCATGTTACATCTGATCCAGCATTCTAATTGGTTGATCAGAGTGGCGATACATCGCCATTGTGATAAATTATTAAATCCAATAATTAAAGGTTGTTTAAATATTTTTAAATTTTTATTATAAATATATTTCATTGTTCTGAACAACTTTACTTAATAGCATTTTTGAGATTTACTTAGTAAACTTTAAACTTTTATATGTAGCAACTGCTAATGATTTCTTTAAAAATTTTTAAAAAAATAATGAAAATAGCTTTTTTTGAAAATAGTAAACCCAGGTTTGGTTCAAATAAACCTGCTTTTGGTTCAAATAACCTGCTTTTGGTTCAAATAAACTTATTGGTTCAAATAACCCATTCTGATTTTGGCTTAAATAAACCTGATCTGGTTTAAATAAACCTTATTTTGGTTCAAATAAACATAATTTGGCTTAAATAAACCCGATTTTGATTCAAAGGAATCTAATTTGGTTCAAATGAACCCAGTTTTGGTTCAAATAATCTGACTTGGGTTCAAACCTAAAAGTTTACCAAAATAGGATTTGTGTAACATTATACAACATTAGCAGCATGCAACCAAAAATTATTTTTGCGAAACAGTACAATAAGCTTTTGTATAACCTATATGCATATAAGTATTACACAAATTATATTGCCCAATCATATTGCAGTATAAATAAATACTATACTTTAATACAATTATTTATATTGTTAGTCTAAACTAGTGTTACAAGCCGACTGGTTTTTATCGGCTGGCTTAGCCAGCTGATAAAAATTTCAGCTAAGTGGCTGACTAATAGCTAATATATACCAATCGTGCCGAAATTAATAACTTAACTGATTCGGCAGAAAAATCATTCAGCAAATTTTTACTAAGTGTCCCAGAATTTATGATAACAGCAGTATGACCTAAATTTCTCTTCCTGAAGCATTATTTTATGCTTGCAATATATAAATGTACGCACCCAAGTGAGAATAGATAACTATATTAATCCTTAAATAAGTACAATTTATTCTTCTACCAAAAAATTATTATTATATAATTCTCAAGGCTCACTGTATTAGCGCGATGCATTAACTTGTTAAAATATAGAATCTTAACTTTTATAAGAAAAATCATAACATATATCTTTATTTCTGATTTTCTGACCACAGTAAAAAATGCTTTAACATTACTAAAATATGACAGATCTTTCAGAAATCTGGAAGTATTTCAATTAGATTTAATTTATATATAAAAAACTCAATACGAAATAAAAAAAGTTTGCTTTTGGAAGTCTTTTGGCACATATCTCTAACAATTTAGCAAACGTTTATTATTGCTATATCAATAATTAAAGTTTGGATATAGATCTGTGTTCAATTTGATCTATTATTATATATATTTATAACGTGAATGGTATACCCTTAGCCATATTAGCCAGCCGATACACTTATATCAGCTGGCTTAGTCAGCTAAGCCGCCTTAGCCACGGCTGCTCTAGCCAGCTTGTAATACTAGTCTAAACGTTATCATTACACAGTATAAATAGGTAATCTAAACGTTATCATTACACTGTATAAATAGAGTACTTTAAACGTTATCATTACACAAAAATGTTACACTCAAATTTTTTTAGTATATAGCTATAGATATAGATATAGATATATCTATTCTGATCTTAGGATCCAGTAATTGATTTTAATAATTTTGGCTTGCTAGAATCTTCTCATTGAGAGGATCATTTTGATAGTTAAATTATTAAATTTGATCCAGTAAATTAAAAGGTATTAATTATTGAATATTGTTAATAAATCTATAATTTTGGTCAAAAATAATTTTGTAACTTTGGCCAGAATTATAAAATTTTGGCCAGAATTATACCTGATACTTCAGCTGACCCACTTACCCCCCCTGAATTCAGCTGATTTCTGAAAGCCCCCTAAAAATTTGATCAAAGATATCTCTGCAACCACCTGATCAAATTTGATGAAAATTTTTTTATTTGAATTCTATAGATCCATAAAATTCAAATAAAAAATTTTTCATCGAATTTGATTAGGTGGTTGCAGAGATATCTTTGATCAAAGTTTTAGAGAATTTCAAACCATATATCACATGACAGATACGTTTAAATTTTTGACAAAACTTTAATCAAGAATATCTCTGCAATCACTTGATCAAATTTGATAAAAAGTTTTTTATTTAAATTTTATAGATCCATAGAATAAGTAAAAAAATTTTCATCAAATTTGATCAGGTGGCTGCAGAGATATTCTTGATCAAAGTTTTGTCAACAAATTTAAACGTATCTATCATGTGATATGCATTTTGAAATTCTCTAAAACTTTGATCAAAGATATCTTTGCAACTACTTGATCAAATTCGATGAAAATTTTTTTATTTGAATTCTATAGATCCATAAAATTCAAATAAAAAAATTTTCATCAAATTTGGTCAAGAACTTGTAGAGATATCTTTGATAAAATATTCTTTTATTTCCATAAAATATATTATAAAGAAGCTGCGCCAAATAAAAAAAAGTTATTATGGAATAAATATTTAACCAAATAACTTGAAATTTTAGAAAGCAAAATTTTAGCATATTCTCTATTAATTATATTAGTGCGCAGTAATTTGTTTCATTTGAACTTGTAAAAATCTAGCCTGTGATGATAATTTTTCTGTTTTCATCAAAATTGAAAATTTTAGAAAATCCTGAATCTGTAAGCAAATTGAAAAATTATTATAACATTGTCAATACTAATTTGTTTTTGATGAAATTTTAAATAAAGACTCTCGAATACCTATTCTATCAACTTACTAAGTAACGTTTTGAAGGTTTTATTTTGAGAAAGTGCTTCTAGAAGCATTTGAAATTTAGGGAAAAATTTGCGAAAACGTATGTGACCAAATTTACAAAAACATTAATATCTTCACGAGTTTTTAATATTTTTTTATGAAATTTGAGATTCTATTAGTCAATGTTATGCACTACAAGTCTTGTTATAAATTTTGTTTTAGTTAGCATAGTAAAATTTTTGTAAATCATCACTGAACAGTGAGTTATTTTGAAAAAGCAAAAAAACATATTACAAAAAAACTGCATTGAAATTGTATACAGAAACTTTCATCAAAAATATCTCTATGAGTTCTTGACCAAATTTGATGAAAATTTATTTATTTTAATTTTACAAATCTATAGAATTCAAATAAAAAAATTTTTAAAAATATTATGATTACAAAATTTTACAAATTGATTCTAACTTTGTGCTCTAAAAAACTTATTCAGCATATTAAAATACATTATGCTGGTATATTAATTTTATATTTCTTGAAAATTTTAAAGAAGATACTAACTACATAATAATTATTACAATTATTATATGAATTACTAACTAATTTGCTTAATGATAACCCCGCGCAATTGCATTACATAATTATTTGTTTATCGATATACAATTACGATCAATAATTGTAATACATATGCAGGTTGCTATTGATACTAAAGCCTAATTATATGCTACAACTACTTTTACTTATTTTCAATTATAATTAATTATAATTTTGCTCTGTATAGCCATTAATAACTTGTTATATCTGAATTGATCATTATAGCACGACTTAACTTGTTATAATAATTTTTGCAAAATGTGGGTAAATTGCTAAAAATAAAATATAACATATGTAAAATCTGCCAAAATATTCAATTATGACCCTTTTTAAAATTAACTTCAATTTGCTAAAATTTAAATTTGGACCTTAGATCAAATTTGAATCAATTTGCTAAAAAAAAATATGACATATATCAGAGATGTCCGGGGTCCTAAAACTGTGCAATCAGGTTTCTTACATGAACGTGAGCTTAAGCTCATGAAAATTATTAGAATTAAATTTTCTAACGTGAGGCAATCAACCAGGAACGGCAAATTAAAAATCAATGCTAGATTTTTTTTACAATACTTAAAAATTGACCAATCAGGTTGTCTGAATCCAACCCTGGTTCAATTCTATGTCTATTGCTTTTGATTGGACATTCGAACAATGGAAATCAGACAGATTTCCATTGTCCGAATTCCATTCATCCCAATCCTGAATTTTTAACACTTTTTTTCATATAGTAAAAGTTGATATGTTGAATTACATTGTGGTCGAGAAATTATACATTGTTTCAAATGTTCCAAGTATTCTGCAATGCCACAAATTTTATTATTACGAAGAGCAATTGTAACAAATACAAGACATTCTACATAGAGATAACAAGCTATCAGAACTCAAGAACTAGATACTGCTGCCTTTTCATGATAACTTCTATATATACATTGTTTGACAATTAATGTTTTACTTAAATGTCGGATAGAGCATTTACAACATATATCATCAGGGTTAAGATTATTTTTTTGAAGAAATTAGTCTCGACTTACAACTTGATCTTTGTTGAATAAATTTCATTTTATTTCTACTACACTGGGTGCACCACTATTTAGCAAATCTTTAAATTTAGCTTTGCTGTCTTTCGTTAAAAGGAGGTGCGAATTTAATTTTACTTTTATTCACAGTTTGTAATTTCCTATTTCTTTAATTTCATTAGAGCTTTATATTTTGATAATGACATTTAATTTGAATTTGAATGATGATATAAGGTAATAACAAATAATTACATTTTTAAATTTTTTTTTTTTTGTAAATGTATTTTTTTATTTATAGACATTGGTAAACAATATTAGAGCAAACATATTTTGCACTATTTAGTTATATCTATTGAAGAAGTATCTGCATAACTAAGTGATATAATCATCTTTTTTAATTTATAATTCATTTATTAAATTAAATAAGTTGAACTTTCGCAATTACAGGCAAATTTATCAATATTATGTAATTTGAATATAAATTAATATATGTTTTATTAGCTTTTAGTTTTCTATAACAGATATGAATTAGATGGTTTAAATTCCAAATTAGATGATCATGCACTGATGATATGGAGTATGTAATTACTATATTGCAAAGTGATTTAATCCGATACCTGTTGGTAATAATGCAAAATAACACTATCAGCTTATATATAAATTATAATAAAAACCTGATTAATTAATAAAATTGTAATTAAATTATTTTAATATATATTTTTATTAAAATTTAATAAAAATATATATTGATCAAATGTGATTTAATTGGTTTGATATTGTATTAAATTATATCTTTTATTTACTATTTTTTATTTACGCAATGCTCAATATAATATTTCCAATAATTAAGAATTAGATGACAGTTTTCTGTTTATATAAGCAATTTTCTGTTTCGATTTTTCATTAGTTAGAAAATTTTATATTACTTGGGTAAATTTTATTGCCTATTACACGTGAGCCTCCAATTAAAAAAGAAATTTCCGCAAAAAAAGCAGGCTACATTCCTGGAAATTTTGTGCATTGTTGAATGTGATGGATTAAAATGTAAAATGAAATATATCCCTTAGATTGTAACATAGGCAAATTTGCCTGCGTATTTTAAAATTTTTAATAAAATTTTAAATATTGATTTTAGTCATATCTTTTCTAAGTAAAAAATATTCTTTGAGTTTTGTTTTAGTAACTTTGTTATAAATTTTTTTTAAAATCATTAGAAAACTTTAATATAATAAATATTTAAAGTTCTTGTATTGGCATTTTTACTATTAAAATTTTTCTTTAGATTTTTTCAAATTTTATATGTTTCCGTCTATAAAAAAAATCTTTACTTCTAATACAAGTCTTAATTTTTACAAGTAAATCATTAAAGTTGCAATAATGAAAGTTGTCATCCTTTATATAAACTACAATATTGTCTTAAGAACTATAGTTCTAAAACTAAACCTAAATAAGATCGCAGAAAAATTGTAATAAAATTTTTTAAAAAAATTTTTTCTTAAAATTATCTATTTTCAGCTTATATGTAACTATAATTTATTTTCTTATAATATAAAAACTAATTTTGCAAAAAAGTAATCCTTATTTTCAAATATAATTGTACAAAGTTTTATTTAATTATTTTAGCATTTTAAAAAAGTAAATCAGAGCTAAAAAAGTGCAAAAACGCAGGCAAATTTGACTGTGTTCTACTACAATCTAAGGGATACCATATATTCCTGAAAATAAGCTACTCCGAAAATAAGCTACCCCTCAGATTTTTTTCAAAAATTTTAAAAAATGCGTTGGCAGTTGCTACATATAAAACGTTTTTTCTACTAAGTAAACTTCAAAAGTTCGATTAAGTAAAGTTGTTCAGCGTATCAAAATACACTTATATTAAAAATTTGGTGTCATTTGGACAACTTTTTATTAGTACGTTTTTCGATTTTTTTAAAACTATCTATACGTTAAAAATAAGCTACCCCACGTTTTTTCGTGTAATTTTTGGCCCAAAAAAAGTAGCTTATTTTTGGGAATATACAGTATGTTATAAAAAGATTGACAAACATCGAAAAATAAAAGTTTTTTTTGGGAGCATTTTTTACAATTAGAGGTTAAGGTTAGTTTTAGAGTAGAGTTTATATAAGTGGGTTTTAGAGTGTTAAATAAAAATTCACATTTCATTTTAATTCAATTTCATTATGATCTGTGATACTTATTATTCGTACATATAGATTAATTACAAATAATTATCTAGAAAAATGATGGCCAAGTATTTTATGTACTTGTAGTTTGTCAATTTTAATTATAATGAACTTAAAAATTATATATATTCTTGAAGTATATCGTTTAAATAAAAACTATTAATTTATTATTAGATTGCTTATACAGATCCGAATTTAATCATTCTTTAAAAAATGTTTTTTTTAAAAAATTTAATCATTATGTTGTGTAGGGTTCCGAAGTTTGATCTGGGTTTGATTTGAGTTTGATCAAACCCCAAATCAAACCAAACTCAAATTATAAATTTTATAAAATTTGAGATCAAATCCAAATTCAAATAAAAAATAATCAAATTCAAACCAAACCTAAATACTATACTAAGTTTGATTTGAGTTTGATTTGAAGTTTGCAAACTAGTTTGAGTTTGAATGACATAAATATATTTTTATATTTTAAACACGTTACTTAATTGATAATCAGCCTGTCAACTAGAGAGTAATCTTAGACGAGATGTAGTATGCTTCTATTTAAAACTTTTTTTCTTGTTAAGTTAATAATACATACAGTATCTACTAATTGAAAGTTGTAAAGCTTATCGAGATGCATTTAACGGTGGTTAGATCATCCAAATCGACTCAGTGGATGGCGAAATATCATCAAAAAACGATTGGTCAACTATATAAAACTTAGTAATGCAGATTATATATGAAAGAAAAATAAATTTGTCGCACCTGCAACATGTCGCACCCCCTGCTTCAACCAATCAAATCGCATGATTTTATAGGCAAAAAATTTTATTTTTTAAAAATTTAAAATTTTACTTAATAAAGTTAAAATTTATATAAAATAGCATGTCTTATAACGTAAAATTTAATCTGAACAACTTTTTCTAAGTCGTAAAGATAGGTTGTCTTAGTAAAAAAAAATGGCTTATAAGAAAAATCAAAATTTCCCAAAGTTAGCACATATAAAACTTTTTTTTACTAAACCACTCTACTTTTTTTTAACTTAGAAAGAAGTTGTTTAGCGTAAAATTTTACATGTAATACTTGAACGTAAATATAGATTATATTAGTAAAAAAAAGTTTTATATGTGCTAACGATCGAAACTTTTGATTTTTCTTATAAAACGGTATTTTTTTATTAAGGCAATCTATCTTTATGACTTAGAAAAAGTTGTTCAGAATAAAATTTTACATTAATGCTTTGATATCGCTTATTTATTTTTACATTTTACTAGTAAAATTTTTAATTTTTAAAACGTAAATTTTTTTGTCTACAAAATCATGCGATTTGATTGGTCGGAATCAGGGGGTGCGACATGTCACGGGTGTGCCAAATTTCTATTCCCATATATGAAAATTACTATAGGCAAAATGTAGTGTGCTTTCATCTAAAACTTTTTTCTTACTAAGTTAACAATATATGCCTACTAATTGAAAGTTGTAGAGCTCATCAAGACACATCTAACGGTGGTTAGATTATCCAAATCAGCCTAGTGGATGGCAAGATATTGTCAAAAAACCAAGGCCAACTATATAAAATCTATAGAGATTTTATATAATCAGCCAATCGTTTTCAACAATATTTCGCCATCTATTGGACTGATTTGAATGATCTAACCACTATTAGATGCGTCTCGATGAGCTCTACAACTTTTAATTAGTCAACAAGTATCATTAACTTAGTAAGAAAAATTGTTTTAAATAAAAGCACACCACAATTCACTTATAGTGATTTTCATAGAATCTGCATCACATTACACTATGATCATATGATCACTCTCCAGTTGCTAGCAGATTATCAATTAAAATATAAAAATATATTTATATTATTCAAACTCAAAATAGTTTGCAAACTTCAAACTCAAATTCAAACCAAACTCAAATTTAATTAAAAAGTTTGCTTTAAATTAAACTCAAATATTTTTTTAATAATAGTTTGTGTTTGATTTCAAATCAAATCAAACCCAAATCTGACCTAAAGTTTGATTTGATTCAGGTTTGTAGGAACCCTATGTTAGTGCTTGCTTATATAGACATGAATTTATCTTTTAGTAATTCAATAATTAAAAAAATATACTATTAACAAGCATATGTAATTTTATTGGCTGAATTTGTCGATCAACAGGAAAGTTCTGGGAATTTCCAAAAAAGAAAATTTGAAAAACAGTTCAGTAATATTGGTCTAAAAATCATATGATAAAAAATTAGATATAATATCTTGATTAACTGTTATATAGCAAAATGTACTGTATGCTATAGTAGTTGTACTAAGAGTAGCTACCCTTCAAGATTTTAAATATTTGTAGCTTTGGTTTAAAGAACTTTAATAATTCTAAAAATATAAAATAAGAATTTTTAGAAGAAGTAAGCATTATAATTTATTATTATTTTTTTTTTTTGATATTAATGGTGAGACCTTGCTCTTATCTTTATTAAATTTAATGGAAACTTTTTACAATTGGAAAAAACTTCATGTTTTAAATCTAATGCTAAGAAAAAGAACTCAGACATATAGCTAGATAAACAAAAGTAGACCTAGTACTTATCTGCGGCCTAAACCAACCAGAGTGGCCAAGGCTCACCTAGATTTGGGAATTAGTTAATATACTTGAAGAGTGTATAAGATATTTGATCCAGTGAGGGTACCAATATTCTACTTTTTGAAGAGAGGTATTTATAATAGAGTTATTATTGTTAGTTTGAGATGAATGTGTAGTAATTACAGGAGATCCAGAAGGTATGGGCTGGTTTTGTGAAATTGCTTGTTGGTATTGTGATCTTGAAGTACAATATAGAATTCAAATTTTTGTATAGATTTGTTGGTTAAGATGAAGTAAAAATTTAATTGTGAGAGAGCTAGCAAGTTTTGAAGATAGAGTAATTTCTTGTATTATATTTATTAGTTCTAGTGGAATAAGACCTGATAGAGTTGAGTATAATGAAGGCTTATGTGAAAAATGGTGGATTTGAAAACTGTCAAGTTTTAAGATTTGGGAGTGAAGATTTTTAGTCAGAGTTGGGAAATATCTAGTTTGTTAGAACTAAATATTTGGTTTAAAGAAATATTTATAAGGTCCAGTAATAGATTGGTATCTGGACAGAGGGCCTAGTGCAAAGCACTACTTGCCTGTTGGCATATATGACAAATGTTAGGGTATGATGGATATCTTTTATGAAGGATATGTGGGGAGGGAAGCTCATCTAGTAGTAATTTGACTCTAAAAGATTTTAAAGTAGAAGATTGAAAGCTGTGTGAAAAATTGGTAATTTTTTGGTTATTATTGATATAAACCATGAAGCATTCCAGTTAATAAGTTGTGAGATTGAGTTCTATTGTTGAAAGCGATTTTGTGATGTCCACCATGCAATTATATGTGCTCTGCAAATTGTTCTGATGCTGCGACGTATAGGGAGTTCCATTGGGTAGTTATCTGAGATTGGTGTTTACTGAGGATTATATATATTGTTTGGATTAAAAATAAGATAAGGTGCTATGTGATGATTGCGTGCTAGTTGGTCAGCTTTGTTGTTAAAATCATTATCTTTATGTGCTCTAACTTTGTGCAAAGTGATATTAAGATTATATGATTTAATTAGATTGAGTAGTGTATTCCAAATTGACCAGTAGGGGATATTTAGGAAGTTTGGAAGTGGCATAGTATTGGTTAAGTTTTGGAATTTAGATATGACTGATTGTGAGTCTGTATAAATTTGAATAGTACAGTTTCTGGGAGCTGTACTGATTGCAGCTAAAATTGCAAGTAATTATGCTTTAAATGAGCATGGCCAATATTTGGTTTGTGCTTGAAAGGTGTGTATAATATTTAGGTTATCTAATTGTATCCAGCCAATTCCCATAGAGCACTGAGAGTTGTCTAGATTAATAACAGAGCCATCTGTATAAAAAGTTAGTTCTGAATAACTACTATTATAATTTGTAAAAGCCTGTAAAGTATTACAAGCTTGGCTTGGTTCAAATATAGAAGGAAGTTGTGTAGTAGAAATATTAAGATTTGGTAATGGTGGTATTTGAATTGGGTTTCTAAGTGCAATTGAATATATAAGGTCTAGAAAATTAGTATTTAAGTTAATTGTTTTGTCAGAATTTAGTCTGCCAAAGAATTTTGTAGCATGACTAGTAGGTATTAGAATAGTACATTTGTTTTTGATTATTTTAGTATTAAGAGGACATTATAATTTATTATTAAAGTATAATAGTTTTATTTATTCTAATTAATATTGAGAACATCTATTTCTAGTATAGTAATTTTCTATTTTTACCATGGTAGATCACATGTGCCAAATAATTATTGAAAATTTCTGATCAAGATAAACATAGCATATTCGAAAAAATTCTTATTCTACATATAAAATTTTTATACAGTATATACATATGGGTAAAAACCAAGAAATTTGAAAATTGACCTGTTTGATTGATTAGGTATAAAATTTTAGGCCCAATCTTTTTTACTTAATAATGAAAGTCTGATTACTTAATAAATTTTTGCGATATAACGGTTAAAAGCTTTTGATGCTATAATCTAAAAATAGATTTACCAAGATTTACCGATAGTAATATGGATCTACAGATCTAATAATCCTGTTTAAACAGGTTTGTTAATCATGAATAATCTAATTTTAGATTGTTTTGATTTTGTATAACAAAATAGTTTTTGCCGATTTTCTCAAAACCCGTGATCGGCCAAATTCCCTGGTTTCTACTTTTGAAGGCCCATATGGATATAGTATGTTTGACCAAAAGTCCAGGCACAAGACAAGATGCTATAGCTACTGCATAATTAAATAGTTTATATCTATTTTTTTTTTTTAATCTTTAGCAGTCTCGCCAACAAGTAATTTATTAGAATTTTTAAGATATACAGACTTTTACAACAGTAACGAGAATACAACTAGCCACACGTACACTTTTGGTGTCTAATTTAAGTAGTCCGCCCTAAGGTTCCACACTAGCTGCCATACCTGCAACCCAACTAAGAGAATTGCCTATTTAAATCCTCTGATTATTTGCTAAGCCCATAACCCTCCAATACTTAACCTCTGACATTACCTGGCATGACACCTCTTTTGGGTGAATTACCAGGAATGACCTGCTGCACTATGCCAATCAAACCGGTTGACATAGAATTTTACTGGTACGATACATGTCACATCCAATTAATCGTACGATTTCTTTTAGCGATCGATGCTACGGCTTTACCCATATACTTGCAGTCCGGGTTTTTATGAACCGCTAATATCGCCTACTACAACCCTCGTAAGGTTCGTTTTCAGGCCCGGCACCCTCCTCATCTGGTAGTACCGTCATAGCCATTCATCTACCTCCTTACTCGGGATTTGCCAAGGGGTTTCTGTTTTTCCGATTTCCTGGATTTGTTGGTATAACAATACACCAATTCGCTCAGAAACTTCCATTCAAGATAGTGGAACCAAGATTACAAATATTTTTACCCAACTGATCTTGAGCCACAGTTACTATAACACAGGTCTATTTTTCAAAACATCTCCAGTGGGATTCAAACATTTGACCTGCCACTTGGGGGTGACAACCTGACCACTTCTCTAAGTCACCACACCCTTAATAGTTTATATCTATTACAATATATGTATTAAAATATGGCTATAGTATCTTATCATGTGCCCAAATTTTTGGTACAGTCAACCCTCCATAAATGCAACTTGTAGGGACAAGCCTACACCATGCATTTAGAGAGGTTTGCATTTAGAGAGAGCCAATTAAATTGCAGCTTTAAAAATTGGATTATCAAGTTTGTGTAACTTCTACTCAAAACTGTATAACCTATCTTAAATACTAAAATTTGATTAGCTATGTGCATTTAGAGAGATTAGTATGATATAAAATGTTATTCAAGAGAACATGCATTTACAGAATATAAAACATGCATTTATTACTAATAACATTTAGCAAAAAAGAAAAAAACATGCATTTAGAGAGGTATTGCATTTATGGAGGTTGTATTTATGGAGGTTCAACTGTATTATCCTGGCAAACCAATGATATATAGCACATTATTTAGTTCTAGCAAAATGATCGAAAGATACTTTCTGGCAAGATCCTCAAATAATATATATTGCTTGGATACAAATCTGACATACTTATAAGTTTTTAGAATTAGATACTGTAGAACATATATACTAGTGATTAAGTATTTGTTTTACTAAATTTTTTTTACATTTATATACTAAATAGTTAATTTTTTACTTAAATAAAGTATACCCTTCTAAATACTGGTTATAATAATATTTTAATAAGAACTTAGTATTAAAAATTTTCTTTTTACTAAAGTTTTATTTTGTATAACTGATATTAAAATTTGTTTACAAGATTAATACAGCTTCAAAACTTGCTATTTAAGTATGTTTGGTTAATTGTGTAGTTGAGTTATAATATACAACAATCAAATTTCATGAACTTTATTATATTTGAATATTTTTTTAAACAAACATATAATTTTTTTCTAATATAGCAAAAACTAATTTAACTACTTTTATATGTACTTTTTGTATTAGGACATGTTCTGCTATTATACCAATTTTCACAATATAAACTACATTTCTTGTGTTTTCCTGACAAGATTAATTCAAAAGTGAATGGATCTTTCTAAGTAAACAATTGAGTCTAATTTTTCGCACCAATTGGGTGTTCTTTTGTGAATTGCACTTGTAGATCTTTTATAATAACAGTTGCTTCTTGAAATATACTTGATATTATATCTACAACAGAATTTTTTTGGTAAAGTGATAAAGAATTAAACTGCTATTACGGTATATTACTAGTATATTCTTCAAATTTCTGTTGAGACCCATGGGTCGATAGTGTAATGGTTGTGCTCCCAGGTCGCTAAGTCGCTCCAGTCGCAAGGTCGCCGGTTCAAGCCCTACCAGGAACATAATTCTACATAAGATCAAAAGACAGACGGTTTGGACTAGGATGCAAGGACCACGATTGGCGACACAGCCACACAGCGTGTGTGATTTCTCAATTTGGATACTTCCAGTGAAACTCCGGTTGAATTTGGATACTTCCGGTAGAATTCCGGTTGAAGGCAAAGTTCTGGTAAAACCCTCCGGTTAAATAAGGTCAGCTGGTTGTAAAACCGGTTGTGAACATCTATGAAGTACGTCATACGACCTTAATAAAAAAAAGTGCTGCAGGATCTGGACCTAGGAAGACCTGCCTTAATCCGAAGCAGAAGGATGACCAAAGCAAGGGACTGAAGTCCGGCTTAATAAGCCAGATGGAAAGCAGAGTAATTCTGTACTACCCCTGGGACGAAAATTTCTGAAAGGACTGAATGGGTTTGGAAGTCGGAACGCCGGATGGACATGGTAAGAATAGGAAAGGGTCCGGCAGACCTGAGTACAGATTAGGGATGTATGGACGATTCTTAGATAGTTCAGTTAATTAGGAAAATAGATTATCGAACATGTAATAATAAAAATTGATCTTAATAAATGAGCGCCAAACCGCGCCCCTAGCATAGTGAACTAGGGTTAAAAAAAAAAAAATTTCTGTTGAAAGAATCTTATAATTTGAATAGTTTTTGCTAGAGTAATTGGTGTTGCTGGATTTACCAATATTGATGAAAGTTGTCAAGTTGTAAATATTGGTTGTTTTTGAGAAGCTCCTGAATTACATGAGAACAAGGTAGGCCCATTGATGATTTAAAGAAACCGCTACAAAGTTGTAGCAGTTTTTCTGGTGTTGTATTAAATACTTTTATAAATTGTTCATAAACTTTTTTTAATTCGAATGAAGATATCTTGGTAATAATTTGCATATAAAATAGTATATTTTGAGCCTAAAAAATTTAAATTTTCTCTTGAGAAATTATAGTTTTGATTTTTTGTTATTGATTCTTTAGTGCTAAAGAGATTTTTTATAAATAGCATGAAGATTGCCTACTGACACTTGAAGATATGTCTTTAGCATTAAATGTGCACCTTTTACTCATGATGTTGTCACATTATCTACAATTTAAAAAAAGATTTAAAAAATGGTAAACAATTTAATACCAATTATGTTATTTTTAGGTTCATATTAGTATTGATAAAGCTATTAATAAAATATCAGAACCTGATAGCCTTTAGATAGCTTTATTAATTCTGATATAATCAAAAAAAAATTTATATTTTTTTTAATTAAAAAAAAATTTAATTAATATTAATGTTACTATAATAGGAATTGAAGTTTCATATTCTGATGGTTTATAGTCACCTTGGCCAATAGAAGTTACACTAGGAGTGAACAGTTATGGTAATACAGTATCAGTTATTATTGACCTGACCTAAAAATAATATGATTGATATTATTAATTAGTGCCATATTGAAACTAGATATTGCTTCTTTATTTGACTAGTAAGAAGGTTCAGAATAATATCGAAAAAATCTGAAAAGATAGAATACAAGAAAGATAATAAAAAAATATAAAAAAAAAATTCAAAAAAAAAATGTATAGAAAAATATTGAAGAGATCCAAAAAAATATATATAGATGTAGTATAATCGAAATATTTGATTATGAGGATAAATTTAGGTCTTTGTTAGAAGAAATTCAAGACGAAGATGGCTTTTATTAGATAGAAGACATAATAGTGGATCGTTAACTTATGAATATCATGGGGATCATGGAGATACAAAAGGATTTTTAGGCCCTTTTTATAATTGTAGTTTCTTCTATCCTAAAACTATGTACAATGATACCAAACGATGTTATGTATATGATCTATGCATAATGAATGATATGTAATGCTGATATGCATCGCGGCAAAATAAACAGTATGCGACACAAATAAATAAATAATAAATAACTAATAAAGAATAAACAAAAATAAAGTAAACTAGTGGTGATTGAACGAAGGGTTGACACCGTTACATGATCATCTAATACATCATGAACACGTGACTGTCGTGATATGAAAGTCTAAATTATCTACTATATTACATTAGGTCACAGCTAAAACTAGAAATTTTTAGAGAGCAATTAGTTTTTTTTTAATAGTTTAGAGTTAGTTTGTTAATAAAAGAGAATAAGTGGATTTGGTAGTATTTATATTTTTTAAATCAAGGTCTCTAATTTTTAGTTTCAGCTATTTTTAGCTTTAGCTACAACAATATATATATAAAACATTACAAAATGTGTTTTGAAGGGTAACCATATATTCTGCAAATATTAATAATTAATTGTTTTTCATTGTATTTCCTTACTAATTCTTTCTAATTACTAGGCTAATGCGTAGCATTATATGTCCGGAGCTCATCATATGATGTTCATCATATTACACAAACGCGTTAATATGCATATGTTAGTAACATTAAAAGCACAAATATAGACACGCGTGCGGACAGACAAAAAATTTCCAAATTCCATTTCTGATAAGATTTACATCATATATATGCAAATATATCAAAAAAGTAAAATTTGTCAAGATTTTTAATTGAAGCACATCAGGAACGTAATTTTTGTATCACTTCGCATAGAAACTTAGGGACCGTCACTACGCTCCGGCCAATTATCAAAGTCAGCTTCTGTTTTGAATTTTATAAGTACAAACCAACTTTTTAAAAAAATATTCCATTCCTTATTTATTGGAAAATGACATCTGCAGTTAATTAGCACATTTTTTCCAATATGCCAAGAACATAAAAAATTTTGCACTTCTGGAAAAGTAGTTCTTATAGTGCGCATTAGGACTAGCTTATGATTGATTACAATAACTTGGGGCTTTGAATTATTATTAAAAATACAGACAATACAAGTTAGAGTCCATCTATAAACTTCTTTCTGCTCCGATTTTAAAAATATAAAGTAGAAGATAAATGTAGTATTAAAACTTGTTATTCTGACAATATGAAGCAATAGTATTCTAAACTTATTAGTTTTGTATGTACAATCTATTAAAAAAACTAAATTGTAAATTTTGATAAATATAATTGATTAAGGATGAGCAAAAAAAGATGAATTAAATTTTTACTCTGAAATTTTCTTCTACAAGCTTATTAAGAAGAACCTGGATTGGTATACGATCATGAAATTTATTATGGCAAATTTTATCTTGAGCATTATAAATACTTTTAGAGATTGCTAAACTATTTAGATTTCAAGGGTGTAGCAACATAGAAAAGTTGCCAAGTTGTCACCCCAAGCGGCAGGTTGAGAGTTCAAATCCCACCGGTAACAATAATGAAAAAGAGGCTTGTGTTCAGTAATTGTGGCTCAGATTGGTTGGGTATGAAACCTGTAACATTGGTTCTACTATTTTGAATGAGAGCTTTCGGATGCAATGGTGTATATTATACCGCAAATCCAGAGAACCAAAAAAACAAAAACCTGGTTGTCAAGTGTTTGTCAAGTTCTGAGTAAAGAGGTAAAGAAGATCTAATGGTACTACCAAAATAAGGTTGTACTGGGGTCGAGACGAATCTTATAAGGGCAATGTAGATAATAATATGGTCTTGGTGCAAGTTATTGAAGACCACAATAGTTATATGATATGGGACATATTCTTGTAAGTGGCTGGCAATTTCTACGAGAGTAAAATAGCTCTAAGGTCGGTGGCTATTGAGAATAACTCTAGAAAAATTATAATATATATTGGCTTATAGATAAAATAGTAATAGAAGAAGCATGGGTCAGAGAGTTCAAATAGGCAGGTCCCATAGTTGGTCTGCAGGTATGATAGCTAGTGTAAAACCTTTGGGCAGACTACTTAAATTAGGCACCAAAAGTGCACATGTGGCTAGTTGTATATTTATTCATGTAACAAATATTACAAATATTCAATAAAAACCGTCAGCCAAAGTAGTTAGCCATTAAACCTAAAAAAAAAAAAAACTATTTAGATTTTATTAATAAAGAGTAGAAATTATTTCTTGAAGATAGATACCTGTAGTAAACATTTTCTGAACCTTCTTTTGGTTATTTTTATTCAATCAATAACTAGATGATAACCTAAGATATCTTCTGATACTTTATGATTATGTTCTTTATTTTTTATTATTAAATTCCATTAAGGGGCATGCTATTTATTATGTAATTTTTACCATGGATACATGGTCAGAGGTAGTAATCATGTCTAATCAATCAGAATTAGATAAAATGATCATACCATACATGGGTAGAGGTGGCTACTAAATAAAAAATATTACGTAATAAATGGCACGCCTCTAACCATCTTCCACATTGTTTTTGTAGAGCTCAAAAAAGCAGCCAATCAACTGTATACTCGTGGCTCTTTTGCAAGTTTCATTAATAAGGTTTAATCTATTAATGTAGTGACTACCTCTGTTATATGTAAATAGACAAACTTGTCTTTGTCAGATCTTTTAATACTTATAGTATATTCATGCCTAAAGTAATACATTTTAATATAGTTGATAAGAGCCTCATGGTTTTTAAATAAACCGGTTGAAGGTGAAAATAAGAACATTTTTTTTACAAAACGAAATGTTTTATTGATAACTTCTATTGACAAAAAAATTTATATTAATTTTATTTTACAAGGTAATCTTTTGAGCTATTGCTAACTCGATAAGATAAATTTGGTTTTATATTCTTTTATATTTTTAGCCATTTTAGAAAACACTTTATTTAATATAATCATTTGGACAATTAATGATTTGATATTTTTGGAACTATTAAATAGAAGTTTTTTCTTTATGTTTTACGCATTTGATTTTTCTTTAAATTAATATTTTTTACTCTTGTATAATTTTTAAAACTATTCTAGGATAATTGATAAAAGTTAAAACCGGTTTCAACCTCTACTAATTGATAATTAAAAATTTTATAGTTATCAACAGATTGATTTAAAAATCCTATATAATCTTTGGATATATCAATTCAATAGAATTATAGTTTGTATAACTATTTTCAATAAATTAATGTAAATTCAGTAGTTATTGGAATCAATTAGACCAAATTGATTATTTTTACTAAAATTCAATAGTCAATGAGCTGGATTAATTTAGCTGAATTAATTTATTTTCAAGACTAGAAGTTGAATAGTTATTTTGGCTAGTTAATTTGGTTGAATCAATTTATTTTCAAGAATTGCCAACATTAAATCAACTAACTCTTTTGTGAAAATTCAATAACCATTGAAATTTAATTAACAAACTTTTTAATAAAATTTTAAATAACTATTGCTTTTTTTTAGTTAGTCTTTGCAATATTTTAGATGGGTCAATTCAGCTAAATTGATTTATGTTAAGACTAGAAATTGACTAACTTTTTTGAAAAAATTAAATAATCATTTTGGCTAGGTTGATTTGTCAAATCAATTCATTTTCAAGAATTGCCAAAATTAAATCAATTAACTTTTTTGTAAACATTTAATAGCTATTAAAATTTAATTTAAATCAATTTAGCTGAATTGATTTATTTTCAAAACTAAAAATTAACTATCTTTTTTGAAAAATTTGATAGTCATTTTGGCTAGATTGATTTGGCTGAATCAATTTATTTTTAAGAATTGCCAAAATTGAATCAACTAATCTTTTAGTAAAAATTAAATAGCCATTAAAAATTAATTGACTACCTTTTTAATGAAAATTCAATAGCTATCATTTTTTTAGTTAGTGTCTTTATTTTATTTTATTTTTTTTTTGAACTTGACGATCATGTCACGCTTCAATGCTTTATTGATGATAATTTCCCAAAAGAAAAATTTTTTACATCCACCATTTGGTGTTTGAATCGAAGAGTGGCTTACCCGGTTACTATAAAGTACCTAAATACTCGAGCACCATTATGCGATCTGCCAAGGGTAATTTAGCCTCATCGGTTTGCATCGATCTACCTCAAACCGATACACCCCGAATCACTGACCTGACTTACCAGCCTGTCATGACCGTCTTCTTTCCCAACCTTCTTCTCCTAGCCTCCTAGGTAGAAGAACTACCAACAAAATAGAAAGAAAAGTAAAAAGGATAAAAAAAATGTGGAGTGCTAAACTAACGAAATAAAAGAAAAAAACATGACAAGAAATAAAAGGGAAGGGGATAAACGAAAAAAAATATAAAAACAGAGAAAAGGAGAAAAAGGCCAAAAACAAAACGGTCATGACGACACTATTTTTGCATGTGTTAGTCTTTAAAAATTATATAGTGTTGTATAGAAGAAATCTAATCTAACACTATATGTATTCTAGAAAGAGGAAAAGAAAAAAAATGTCTAACATCTAGAAATTTCTACACGTGATCACTCTGATCTCTATTACACCAGTCATTGTTTATTTGGTAAGCATTAACCCAAATATTCTCGTGGGAGATTCCATTTCGGTAGACGCGTCCGGATTTGGAAGGAGTAAACACTGCTGATCTTTTGGAGGGGGTACGCTGAATTGCTCACTTTTTGTAAAATTTCGAACCGTCCAAAGTAGTCCAAAAAAAGAGTACCAAAATAAAGGAGTTGTAAGAGTTACGCTGTACAGAATAACATATCTAACCAAGTATCTACTTCTATTTTCATATCCATAGGCCTTGACAAAGCTCCAGAGTTTCTTTGCTACATCTTTGCTCAATAGCAAGGTGCCTCGCTTATAAGTCTACTGTTCTTTTTCATCTCTATTTCAGTCGCAGAATATACAGTGAATGGACTTTGTACTCGACAGCAGCTTTGGTAGAGTTTTGTTGTGTATAAATATGTTAACTGCATAGTTTTTGTAGGTCTGAATTCTTGGAAATTTTGGTATGAGGGATCGTCAGAAAGAGCTGAATAAAAATTGTTAGTGTCTTTATTATTCTAGATATATATTGAATTATGCGAATAAAATCAGAATAGTAAAGGGGCTTTCAAAAATCAGCTGATTTCAGGAGTGGTGGGTGTAGTGTTCCAAATTGATTAAATTTTACCAACCGGTTAGTTGCCAACTATAGTTGCCAACTAACCGGTTACGTATATCACGTGACTAATTTAACCGATTAGTTGGTTAGTTGGTTAAGTTGGTTGGTTGGTTAGTTGGTTAGTTGGTTGGTTGGTAGTTGTAATTAAATAAATATTACAATAGCAATATATATTATAACTAACTATTAAGCAAAAGGTAAAGTATAAAATGTATTAATACATACATACAGTTATAACGTTCAAAGAATCACTATCATAATAATGTGCAAAGAAATTAAGACATCATGATAAAGTTAACTGCCTATTGTGCAGATATAACATGTTACTTGCAGATGCGAACAAATAACTACAAATTGAACCAGGTAATACATGAGCTTTAGATAAGTGTGTAATTAATTTTACAATTAAGATTATTCAACACTAAATCAATTTTCACCCGAAGGTTGTATGCTTTTAATTCCCAAATTAAAAATAATATGCCGAATTGGATTCTTTTTTTTATTTAATACATTAAAAATAATAAAAAGTGCAACTCAAGATTTATCCGCCATTCAAACTAATGATCTAATAATTTTGAAAGCTATTAATAGGTCGATTGATAGAAAACTTTAAATGAAATTATAAATGCTACTTATACTAACAACTAAATCTTAAACAGTCTACGGAGTAAAATTTAATATAAAATGAAAAACACCCACAAATACATGTGAATTAAATAAGGGACCTGAAAATAACTATTTAATAATAAGTAGATCTAAAATAAGCTTAAAGTGAAACATTAATCGAATAATCATAATAACCATTATACTTACTAGGCTAATACGAACTAAATGTTCCAAAAAGCACTTTTAACAATAAAACTTATAAGCATAGGTTATTTAGGATCCAAGTATAATTGATATTTACACTCACAAAATTAATGCAAATTGAGCAACCCGAGAAGTACTATTAAGAGGGAATTTAGATTGGATAATTAAGATTTTAAACATGGAATAAAAAATTAAATCTTGTACCCACCAATATAATGCAGATTAAATGATTCAAATGGTGCTGTATAAAGAGCAAACACTAATTTACAGAGAATAAGTAGGATAATAATAAACTAATACTTGGGTGATAAAAGTAGATTTTTTCGATAAATATCTACCAGTAAAAGATAGCGTAACTAAGTATATACTTTAAAAAATATGATTCATAGATTACTTGTTTCAAAATAAAACGTACCTATTTTATTTGAAATCGGACGTTGAATCATTAATTATGAAACCCCAAAGTATAAGATTTTAATGCATACCAAACCTATCCATCATATATTCTTCCATACTATCCATTGTAAATTCTTCCATTTAGATATTATTACCAAGATAGCTCTTTTATCTTATATATTGGCGTTAAAAATACTTACATATTATACAGGTTCTATACAAGGTAAAATCTAGAATAAAATTTTATATTTATTTTTATTTAATGTTCTCTTCTTTTTTTTTACACATAATATATTTTACTAATCGTGGGTACTTACAAGGGTACTAAAAGCAGATTTATGATAGTAAACAAATGCCTTATGTTCACCACCAATTCTTTGTGATGATATTTACCACCGGTTCCGTAGCCAGTACTATACGTTCCGTTAATGATAAGATTTCCTATATTATGTGTTGAGAATAATTGAATGCTTCGTGTTTATTAAGAAATTTCTTGGCTTTTACTTGATATATCCTTTTTCTTTTTTTTTTATATCATTTGATTTTTACGAATTGATTATTAATTAATTATACTTTATTGTTCTTATATTATTCACATGGTTTATTATTCACATGGTTCTGATAATAATTTTTAATTAATGATTAAAATGGGCTTTAATGTATAGCGATAGAATGTTTTTTGCTGTTATTAATAACCAGCTTGTTACATGACGGCAAGAATTATTTTATAATTTTTTTTATATAATAGAGATATTTATTACAAATACGTATGTGCTAAAGTGGTACAAATTACAAATAAGCTATGTATGTATGATGCCAATTTACCTGATATACACAATAATGACGATTATATTACATAATTACTGCTATCGCTATTATGTACTATGTACGTAGCATTAGTTGTGTAGTTGATTAATATAGGCAACTGGTTAATTAACAACTAGTTGACAACTAACGATTAACCGTAGTTGAACTAGTTGATTATAAATCGGTTAGTTGATTAAAAAATTTTCCAACCGGTTAGTTGGAAAGTTGTCAACTATTCGGTTTTCCAACTAACGATTTGGAACACTAGGTGGGTGGGTTAGCTGAAGTTTCAGGTATAATTCCGGCCAGAATTTTATAATTCTGGTCAAAGTTACAAAATTATTTTTGACCAAAATTATAGATTTATTAACAATATTTAATAATTAATAACTTTTAATTTACTAGATCAAATTTAATGATTTAACTACCAAAATGATTCTCTTAATGAAAGGATTCTAGCAAGCCAAAATCATTAAAATCTAATTACTGGATCCTAAGATTAAAATAGATATATGTTACTATAAAAGTTTTATAATTTATTAAAAAATTATAACTATTTATAGTAACACAAATTTATTCCGATCTCTAGATCCTGTAATCGGATTTTTATAATTTTGGGCTTGCTAGAATCCTCTTATTGAGTTGATCATTTTGGTAGTTAAATCATTGAAATTGATTCTGTAGATCAATTTCGATGATTTAACTATCAAAATGATCAGCTCAACGAGAGGATTCTAGAAAGCCTAAAATCATAAAAATCCAATTACAGAATTCAGAGATCAGAATAAATTTGTATTACTATAAATAGTTTATAATTCTTTAATAAATTATAAAACTTCTATAGTAACACAAATCTATTCTGATCTTATGATCCAGTAATTAAATTTTAATGATTTTGGGCTTGCTAGAATCTTCTTATTGAGCTGATCATTTTGGTAGTTGAATCATTGGAATTGGCCCAGTAGATCAAAAGTTATTAACAATTGAAAATTAATTTTTAATTGTTAATAACTTTTGATCTTCTGTACCAATTTCGATAATTTAACTACCAAAAAAATGATCAGCTCAATGAAAGGATTCTAGCAAGCCCAAATTTGTAAGAATCCAATCACAGGATCCAGAGATAGGAATAAATTTGTGTTACTATAAATGGTTTATAATTTTTTAATAAATTATAAAAACCTCTTACCGGTATTAAGAGGATCATTTAAGTTAAATTATCGAAATTGGCCCAAGTTATTTTCTATTAAATATTATATCTAACTTTTTAATAATCATAAAATCTGATTGGTTGATTGGAGTATCAGGTGGGTGTGGATGAGGTAGAAGTGAGATGGTCTCATAGTAAAAAAAAATCAGCTGATTTCTAGAAGCCCTCTAATTGTAATAGATTAAAATGAAATTAGATTAAAAACAAGCTATCGAAAAATAAATTGTTTTTTAGAAATATTTTTAGTGTTAGAGTTAGGATTAGAGGTTAAGGTTAGAGTTTAGATTTAGAGATTATATTAAACAAGTATAAGCAGGTTTTAGAGAATTAAATAGAAATCCACATTTTATTTTAATCTGATTTCATTATAATTTGCGATAGTAATTATTTTAAAATGATAAATGAAATTTTACTTTTTGGAAACTCATTCTCATTTCTTTGTAATATTAATGTTAACATTTTAATTAAAAATTAGTTTGTATTACAAAAATCTATTTGCTTAGTATTAGAAAATACAAAACTTGGGCCTCTTATATTTCATCCAAAAAATTAATTAAAAGTGGGTAGGGATCTTGTATATGTACTTTTATGATAATTTGGAATTTGTCTTATCAGATTTTTTGTGATTTTGGTCATTCTCTAATAAATTTTGATTTACATAGACACTATACATTATATGTTTGTAATAGTTATTGACTATTAAAAAGACCAATAGATTATATAGTTTAATATCTAATTTTTTTTAATAAAATCAGCTACAGTGGCCTACTATATTATTGTGGACACTTTTCAAAAATTTATACAGAGCTAAATATAAGGTATCAAGCTAAAAATTAAATTATATATTCTTTAAATCTATACCTTTTAAATAAAAAAAGTTTAAAAAATTTTATGCTACAGTTTTTAAAATAATTAAGTAAATTTTTAAATTTTTATATTTGACTGGTTTTCTAAATTTTAATATATTTTTTATAATAAATAGTGTTACAGTAGGGAGGCCTTCTTTACTCCTTACTATAACAATGATACGGCTACAGAGATCCTTTATCGGTTTATAGCGGTGTCCAAGAGGTAGGTATAATTCCTTAGTCTGTAAGAAATTATACTCTTCTCTAAGAGCAGTTCGTGAGAGTATTCAATGAGAAATTATTGATTTTACTATTACTTGATAATAAACTTGGTGTTATTAAAATGAATAGTTTCTTTATTAATAATCTAAGATAGGGCTATCCTTAGGTTTCTGTTCCTAAGAAATCCCAGTGCAAGATGTATAATAAATATAAAGAGAAGAGGAGTGTCCTGGTCTAATTTGACTAAAGGAAATTCTGTGTCTTTAAATACATTTTAGAATAAGCATTATAAGCGTTGATTTACAATGATAAACACTATAATCTACAAGAGCAACATAAGCGTTATAAACGGTATAAACGTTATAAGCGGTATAAGCGCTATAAGTGTCATAAGCGATATAAGCGGTATAAGCGCTATAAGCATCATAAGCGTTATAAGTGGTATAAGCGCTATAAGCATTATAAGCGGTATAATCGTTATAAGCGTTATAATCAGTATAAGCGTTATAAGCGATATAAGCGTTATAAGCGGTATTAACTATTCTAAGTATTTAACTTCTCAAAATAATAATATAATACAATATAATAATGAAATATAATAATAAAAACGAAATAATAAAATAATAAGATAATATAATAAACTATCGTTCTATAACATTTTCGTCCCCTTAAGAAAATTTACTCCGTAAATTCCTTCTCTAATTCTTCTAATAGAGTGGTATAAGCTTAATCTTTTTTATTTTAATTTTATAAATCCATAGAATTCAAATAAAAAAATTTTTAAAAATATTATTTCAATTTAACCACTTGGGTTACAGAGAGGTAATTAGTTTGGTACATTAGGTCCTTTGAACAAATCGTAAAGATTTTTCTGATCCTTTGAGCTCCTTTCCAAATGTTTTGGGTTTTTCAGTCTCCTTTTACCTTTCGAACTTGTTCTCTAATTTGGTCTCTATGTTCAGTCTGTTTCTCTATTATTGTTCCTAAATAATAATGGGCTTCAAAAGCCTGTATTTGTACTCGGCGAGATTGTTTAAACTTAGGTAAGTCTTGTAGGATTTTATCAACTTGTGCGGTCCATGTTTCTTGAAGGAAAGGATTTGTTCGAATGGTCTTTTGAGGGTTAAGAGTCTGGGTCAAGTCTTTTAGTAATAAGGTTATCGCCTTAGATTTCTCAATTAGTTTTTCAGATAAGTGGGCTTCTATGTCTTCATCAAATGATCGCAGTAATTCATTAAGTTAGACAAGGGGTTCTGTTTCTTTTTTTGGGGTAACATCAATTACTTGTTCTGGATTTTGGTCATCCCATAGGATTACATTTTGACTAAAAATCCCTAAATTGTATTGGGCAGCAGGGTCTTGTCTCCAAATAGAAAGAAAGTTTTGAAGAGCGAGTATGGTATTGGGTTGTAAAGTAGTGGATTCCATTTTAGGGGTTTTGATAATATTTTAGGGAAATTCCAATCAGAATGTAAGATTATATAAATGTTAGTGTAATACAATGATTTTCATGGGGCTGTGTACAAAGTTTTACACAAATTTCACTCACTTTCACAATAAATTTCTTCCAGAAATTTCTAATTTTCAATTACAATTATAGGTTCCTATGTCTGTTTCTTGTAATATTTAGCAAGTCTATCACTATTATAAAATTTCTGTAAGGTTTTTCTTTTCATATCCCGAAGTTTATAAGCACTATTGTTTAATTTTGCTTGAATTATAAAAGGTTCAATTCTTTTATCCTCAAATTTAGCAGAGCGAGACATTTCTATTTCTTTTCATTGTATTCATACTTTTTTTCCAATTTCAAAGGTTTCTTCTTTCACCTTTTTATCGAAGTACTTTTTCTGTTTTTCTTGTGATTTTCTGGTATTTTCTCGGGCTTCTTCTTGTATGGTTGGTAATTTGTCTATTAATTCATAAGCTCGTTGTAATATACTGTCTTGTATATTAATTTCTGTATCTTCATTTTCTTTAGAATATATGGGAATAAGTGCTTCTATGGGTAGTATGGCTTGTCTTCTATAAACTAACTGGAATGGAGTATATCCAGTAGTAGCTAGGGGTTAGTAAAATTACGGGGGGCCAACTTATTATAAACATATAGCTAATAAAATGTTGCATAATTATTTGTGTAACAATCGCATAAATATATAATAAAAATATTCACGATACTATACTAAAGAACCTTTGGTTGTATTAATTGACTACTGATTCGAGACAGGCTGTTGTCATCTTCTATTTCTGCCACCTGGTAGGTTTGTATAGGAATTGAGCACATATTGGTGTTTATAGAAACTAAATATCACTTTTAAATAATAAAAGTTGTCAAATTCTAAATTTATTAATCTATATGTGTTCATTTTAAACATTTAGTACCGTAAATAAAGTCCTGGATCTTCTAATATTAAAACTTATATCAGACCCGGGTCGAGTACATGGTAAAGAGTTTGTATCATTAGAAAGAAATTTTAAAAGTATATAGATTTTTCATTTATTGTGGGTGGCCTATGTGTAGATATTTAGTAGATTTTGAGACTATAGATATCTAAAGGTTTATCCCGTATATATGTATATGGACTTTGGAAAATATAATAAAAGCGAGGAATAAAATAAACAGAAAAGCATTTTACAAGATCGTAAATTTTATTAAACCCATTAGCTATGTAATCTAAATTAGCTACTTTAAAACCAATGTGACACCCTACTCCCTTCACAGAAACCACAATCTTTGTTAAAATCTGTTCCTAAATAGTAATATTTATTTATGACCAAACAAAGAAATTAATATTATTTCTGACTAATTAAAATTTGCTTCCAATCACTTGATTGAGGTGCTTAATAACACCTTTAATCTATGCTGGGTCAAATATGTATATTTGCTAATTAAAATTTTCATTAAAAAAATACTAATCTATAAAATAATGAACTGCTTATTTCACCAAAATTCTTGTGGAAATCCATTAAATTCAGCAACCTTATCTACTTTAGCTCCCATAGAAGTAGAATATACTATTCTAAGTTGTAACCTAACGTTCAACTGAGAAACAAATTAAAGTTATTAAAATTAATCAAAATTAATCATGTGTGTAAAAATATCTCAATTGTAATATTTACCTTTTGAGGATTAGTGTCACGAATTGTTTGTTGTACTGTAGCAACCAGTGTTGTTACTAGCCTTAAGTCCAATAAAAAATCACTAGCCCTAGCCCTCATGTCCAATTGGACATATGGCTAATTGACAAATGGCTAATTAACCTTAGTTGTTGTCCACATGTCCAATTGACCAATTAGCCATATGTCCAATTGGACATAAAGGCTAGGGCTAATTGGACATATATATCTTGTTCAATAAATATCTTTATAATTAATAATATATATATATTTGTAATAAAAATACTTTGTACAGACTATTTAAAATATATAATTTTTATATAAACTTGTGAAAATAAGCTTTGAAAAAAGCACAAACTATCTTTAAAATTATATAATCAACTATTAGAGTCTTAAATCAAGAACATTTGGCTTATAAATATTAATATCAAATTGTTATTATATATACAGATCAACTCTTTTTAATCCAAACACTATTAAATTCTTTTTAAACCAAACAAATTCTTCTAGAACATTTGTAAATTTATTATAGAGTTCAAATTAGCTAATAATAACTCTTTGAGAACCAAATCTAAAAAAATTTTTACATATAAAAATCCTTAAAGAACATTTTTAATAGAATAGAGAAAGTTAACTATATATATATCCTATTAACAAAATATATAAATAATAATATAGTAAAAATTGTTTAATAAAAAGAAATAGTATTTAGAATATATTATTTATAGAGCAACCCTTGATAAAAATTTGTTTCTTGTGGTTATATAGTTTAGTTGTATACCTCTGTAGAATTAATTAGATAGTAACATAGAAGTAGAATAGAAAATAATCAATTTAATTAATATTGTGTATATAATATTAGTTATTATACATAAAAATAAATAATTTGGAATAAGTTAAAAGAAGTTTATATTATATAACTTGATAATTATAAAATAATTAATTTGCAGTCAATCTTGTATATATAAAAATAGAAAATAAAAGTAATCATTCTTTTTTCACTCAAAATATACATATTAGTAAAAGTTGAAAGTAATATTTTTATATATAAGTATTTGTTTTTGGCTTATAGCACATATACCAGAAACAGAGTAATATGTAATATTATAAAGTATATACTAGAAACAAAATAATATTTAATGTAGCAGATTAAAATGAAATTATAATATAAAATCTTAAAAATTAAATTTTTTTGGGATGCATTTTTTAGGGTTAGGGGTTAGGGTTAGGGTTCATTTTAAAGTAAAGTTATAATAAACAAGTATTTGTTGGTTTTAGAAGGTTAGAAGTTAAGTAGAAAATATAAATTTTATTTTAAATTATGATCTGTAAAATATAATATTTCAAGGTATACAATGCATTAAATATAATAAAACTTAAATTCTGTATTTAAACTTTATATTATATAGCTACAATATTAATGAAATTTTAAAGCAATATTGTATTTAAATAAGCCATATATATTAATAACTTTAAAAACTCTTCAATTAAGTATTTTTAGAAGCTTTTTTATTTAATTAACTAAATATTATCAAATAATATACTAATTAATTTCTCATTTAAATTTTTATTATATTGATTTAAGTTTCTTTTAAGTACATAAATTAATAGATTAGAGCTCAATTTTTAATTAATAAAAAAAAGTTTTAACTAGAAAGTAGATTTATTATTGTGATAGACTTGTCTGCTTGATTCAAATTTTATTATCTGAATTTATATAGTAAATTATTAGCAAGAATTGCTTTAATTAATTATAGTATTTATATTTTTAATATCTTTTTTAGTATTATATTATTAGAGTTAGCATTTTTTTACTTAAGGCCAATTGGACTTATAAAGTCCAATCCAAATTTATTAGCCTTTTTAGCCTTATGTCCAATTAGCCCTGTCCAATTGGACGTGTCCAATTGGACATGTCCAATAACAACACTAGTAGCACCAGTAAAATGCCTATCGATGAAGGTGGTTGCACTTGTAGTTTATGAGTCTAAAATATTTTAATGAAATCTTTTTTTTTAATATAAAAAATAAATGTGTAAGGTTCTAAAACTAAAGTAAATCTTTAGTTTACCTTTGGAACGGCAGCCTGGAATAAAAGGTTTTGTACAGTTACACCTACACCAAAGTAACTTCAATGTTAAAAATATTGGAATTGTTTGAGTCTTTAGAAGGATTTAAACTAACTTTAAATTCATTTTTGTTATACGCTACATATTGATCTAAATTGTAAAATTAATAATAAATTAGTAAAAATATGATTTTAAAAATTTTATTCGTTGCAGTTTCTATGAATCTGTCAATACCTGTAGATGTAGATGTAGATGTAGATATAGATGTAGATGTAGTCAAAGACTGGGATGGAATTCTGGCACCCCCAAGTCCTAATAAGCCTAAGCTATCTAAAGCATTCGTTTGTTGAGATTACTTATTTTTGTTGATACTGTACTAATTATTAAGATTCTTATATTTAAAAAGTTAAAATATAATTCATTTGGTATTGTTATGCCCGAAACCGTAACTTTAGGCATGATAGTACCAAATTTGATTGCTCTATCAATAAAAACATAAACTATGCGAATGCCATACTGGAAATACAAACTTATTAATATAAACCTTGCCTTCCATTTTCCTAAAACTAGCATTATATTTCCAGGGGCATTGTGCTTTTTTTGAAGAGGTTTGTTGGTTCTGAACATAATCAACAGTACGTTTTGTTTTGGAATTTCCTGAAAGTTCACATTCAAAGCACCAATGAGTAACATTTCCAGTTTCATTATCCATATCTCGCCGCCCTTTAATTGGTCTAAATCCATTTTTTCATCCATAGCGATTAAGACTTTTTTCAAACGATTCCCAGGAAGGGAAACTAGCGCCAGAAACAATTGTCTGTACAATAATTCTTGAATCATCAGAATCATTAACCACTTCAAATTTGGTGTCATCAGAACTCAACTCAGCGCATAGTTCATAATTAATAAAGTCATCGTGGTTGACAAAGTCGGCGTGGTTGATGAAGTCAGCATGGTTAACATGAGCTGTTAAAAATTTTGAAGTTTTATTTATTTCTTTAGTTCCAATGTGTGTTTTTTTAGAGAGAGGAAGTAAGTATGCTTTTCGCGAGTAATTATTACTAATAGTACTATAGAACGATAAAACCATACCTGTCATTATCCGGTTTGACTTAAAGTCCCTAGCCCCACTGTAATTTATTCGAAAAAATCTTTCCAGTAGCGTACTAAACGTCTACTTTAAGTTGTGTTTGCTAGATAAAGTTATGCCACTTGTCCAAGTATGAAATTCTTGGTAGTGATAGTGGTAGTGCTCGTACTCAGATAACTTTTTATCTGAAAGGTTGTAACCTTTAACAAAATTAATAACCAGTTTTATATCCTATTCAAAGAAAAGGATATCCAGATAAGATATTTATATAATTGTTACTTATATATACAGTATTAATGCATAAATCAAATAAAGTAACTCTATAATAATAAAGTAAAAAAAATTAGAAAAATAAATAAATAAATAAATCAAAACGAATAAAAATGAATCACTATATGCTTGTCTAAATATTAAATACTAACTTTTCATTAAAAGAATAGTAATATTCATATATATTTAACATAGTGTTTGTAGTCGACCCTAATTTATCGACTTGACTTAGTTGATATTTAATAATCGGCTTAGCCGGCTAAGTTGGAGTCGATCAACCTAATTGGTTAATTCGATGCACGTGATTTAAAATAGATATGATTGGTCAATTAAGTATAATATACTTATACATTCTTTAATCTAAACGATCACATACAGCTGTCTTTATTAATAAATTTAATAAATTCCAAATTTTAAAAAAAATAAAGATAAAAAATTCTATTTTAATTTAAATTTTTTTCTCGCGCATGATTTTTTTTTCTTTTTAACCTCTCGGCGTACAAGTCATAGGATGACTTGTGTCGCCGTTTCTTGCAATTCGATTTACAAGCCGACATATACATTAATTATTTTTGAGTTTTCTTTTAAGAATAATAGATCATGAACCGAATCCGGGCTTAAACGGTTACGTTTGTCTGTTACGGTATTACCCGC